>CBVK0103318842.1:0-10151 GCA_900067695.1 Picea abies
TACATTTATATAACACTTGGATTATATGGTTAAAAAGGATTAAATTGCTCTATTACTGAGTCACCCCCCCTCTCAGTAATCCAACAAAACCCCCTCATACATCTCACTTTCCATGAGTTATTACATGTAGGCCCAGTCCATGCATCCTTTTAATTCCATATTTTCCCTCATGTTGCACAATTATTTACCTGCTTACTATTAATATACATCCATGTTGAGTTTATTCAAACCAGAGATTCTAAGTTCTAAATTTGCTATAAGCATATTTCCCTATGGAGTCGCCAATTTGTTGACACACAAAAGCGCAACACGAGTCATTCCTACAAAGAAGTTGCAATGCACTATTATTTATATTATCAATAATAATTTCCTACAAAGAAGTTGCAATGCACTATTATTTATATTATCAATAATAATAACTAGTAGGTGGGACCCCTTAAAAACTAGCAAAGCAAATTGATTCCCTCTACTTGGCACATGAATTTTTCCAAGGTTTTGGTTCTGGTCAAAGTTTAATGGCACACCTTTGACATATGCATAAATGATTGGTGAAAGAATCAATGATATTCACAAATGAAAGAAAGGGTCTTCAAATGATCTTATTGCATACTAATTCAATGTGTTGTTTTATGCTGCAACATGTGCTAAAAGGGGAGGGTTTTTTTATCAAGTTTTATTCTACATTTGACATTGAGCTACCATATGAAGATATCAAATATTTACACATATCATCATATACAAATTAAAACACACTTAAACTTTGATGTAAACAAAATAAGTCTTACTATATGTTAATAGGTTTGCATGGTTCATTTTTTTGGTTAAAAGGTGTTACTACTTATCGAGGATAAATGTGGGATATATGTTAAGTGTTGGACTTAATGTTTGAATGAACGTGGTGGTGAGAATTGGCATGATATATAGTATATGGCATGGAGTTTGATGTTAAACTTTGTATTTGATATATTGGAAGCGATGGATGATAGGTTTTGGATGGTACATAACTTAAGTTTGATTTTTGGTATGTGCTGAGTGTGCTCCACCGTGGAATGGTTTAGTTGACAACATTGAATTCTTGAGGTTGGTGAATGGAATAAACGACGTGTAGTAAATGCACATCCTTCTTCATCCTTTTCGAACTATACCACATTTTTTTATGTCATTCATTTGGAGTTTTGATGCTGCTGTTAACTGATTATTTCAGAATTCTTGGCCATTGTCAAAGATTTGGCGTGCTCCTTGAGGTTCTTAAGCAATTTTTCTCAGGTATGGTTCTTTTGGCTCTTCCATGCATCAAATGTTTTAGCTCTGCTCTAATTAAAATTGGTATATTGGATCTTGAAGTGTGCATGTTGTGTGTAGTTTGCTTCTCTCTTCAAATTGGTGACCATGAAAAGATTTTAGGGCTTGTTAAAGCTTGAAATGAAAATGGTTTCTAAGATCTAGAGAAATTGCGACCTGGGATTTTGAACATCTTGTTTGGTGAAAATAATGTGTTTCAAAACGAAATGTCCTGTTGTCTTTGGAATTCTCCATTTGGGTTCATTGTGGTTCTGGTTGTGATAAAACCATGTGAGTTTTTATATCACATTCTGTGTGATCTTGACAACATAATATGTGTTGTTGGATATGCATATGATAGGCATGTTGTTGCTAATTTATCGCTTTGTTGATAATGGTCGTAATGTTAACAAATCTCTTCACGGGTTTGGCATAAAAATGCTAGGGTTTGAATGTTATGGCATACTCATGTTTCTTTTGTTGTGGCTCTGTTTGGACTCTTGGATTTTTCACAAAATATGTGGGCATTTCAACCCAACAACAAAAAATGATTGTGGGTATATTTGGGAGTAATATGTGATGGCTACAAGTTGCATTTTTACTTGTGTTTGCGCAAAGCTTGTCTCGACTTGATATTATTTCATAAACTCCTAGTTGCTTACATTACCATCGTTGTAACTTGACTCCCAATTGTGCATGACCAAGTATTGGCTAAATTTTGAACTAGAGTTCTGCCTCCTCCTTGTTTCGACATGTTGTTGATGTGCATATTATTGCAAAATCCTTAAAAATTATTATTACTCAGCTGCTATATCGTCATTGATTGTCAAAGTTCGTCCATGACTTATCAACGATGGACTGTGGGAGTTGTTTGATTAATATAACTAACAATCATTAAGGATGATGGGAAGGGTTTAGATGCCATTGAAAAAGACAAATGATTTGTTTTTGATATAGTTGGTATGCCACGACTTGTTGTTGATATTTACCTTTGCAATTTGTTTTATAACAACATGATAACAAGTTATTTGATTGGTATGGGCAGAATCCAATGCATTTTATTGCTTGAAATTGGATGATGAATTTGATAAGGCAAAAGTTCAAAGGAATATTTTTCGGGGTCTGCATTTCTTTTGGTGTTGATGGAAAAAGTATTGTTGTTGTTACAAAACACATGTGAGCTCCTTTTTTCATGGTTTTTTTGGAGGCCCTATTGTTAGTATTAATCTATGCACAAATTCCAACAACAAATGGAATTGTTTGGCTGAAATAGTTTATATAATACCTGAGTTTGACTTCTCGCAAATTAATACATCATAGTAATATGAGTTGTTGGTGGGATTCAAGTGGGCTCTGTTGCTTATGAGGAGTTGGATGGAATGATATTTGATTGAACACAATTTTAACATTGTAATGTGAATATTTTTGGAGTTTGCCTTGACTAATTGATGTGCAGAATTATGAGAAAAGGTTTTGATGAGAGGTTCATTATGATTATGAGGTTCATTATTTTCACTTTGAGAAAAATACAAGCCTCTCATCAATCCCGAAACATTCCATTTATCCCCATGTTCTGTTATCATAAAGATTTAGTGGTCTTGAGGGATTTAAAAGATAAATTTTTTGGATGAAGACTACAAACAAAATGGTTGTAATTTGCAGATGATAAAATGGATGATGTGAGTGTAAAGGATGTATTGGGATTAAATATTCATTTTTGTATAGAACATTATTCATATTTATTCTCCCGTCATGAAGTCACTTTACATTCATTACAATTCCTCCCATATTCCCAATATCATTGTAATTCCCTATTCTAATGCATTATGGATCAAATTGGCAAGTGTTTATGGTTAATTTGTGCAGAATTATGAATGGATTGCATGTGCTCCTATGTGTAAATGAAAAGAGGCAATATTTCAGTTTTGTTTGATGATAGATTAGTCATTTTAATTCATACTCCGATTGAATTTTTCTTTTAGATATGATCTTTTTCAGCAGGGGTAGTCATGGAAGAGGAGGAAACATGGGCATAAACAATTTCTGGCAAATAGGTCATAGAAGGCCACGATTTTCTATTCACTTTAATGCTGGCCCTCAGAAACTAAATCAATTATTTCAAGCTGGGTTTTTCAACTTGGTTGGCCAAGGAGTCTTACAACCTCACCCCAAGCTCGAGAGACCCCCTTTTCAACCTCACTAGAGTTTATCAAATGTCCATGTCCCTGTCCATGTCTCTCTTCACCCTGAAGTACCCATCAATGATGGGTGGCAAGAGATTGCCCAACAACCTGTAATTCACCATCATGGTTGGCCCACTATCTCATTACGATTACCTATGCCACCACCATTGAATCAACATGCTCAAGTTGACCATGTCATCTCCCCTTTCCAATCTTTGCATGCCAACAAGAAATTGAATAATTCCATCCCTGAGATTCCAACAGATAAAGGCAAGAAAGTGGCTTCACCCTCCAAGTCCTCTAAGGAGTCTTTAGAGTCGGTCACTTTTCATGCCGATCAAAATGATGCACAATACCATGTCCTTAGCGAAATTCATCCCCAAGGTTCAAATCATCCTCTTGTTGCAAAATTTCAGTCAACAGATAAATAAGAGAAAACAACAAGTGGTGAGAAGAGGCAAACTGCCTCTCATAGTAAATATTGATTTTAATTGCTATGGAAATTTTTTTGGACAATTTTTATTATGTTTGATGGACGGATATTCTGTTTTATTGTGGGCAACACGGATATAGAGATATGCTTTTGGGAGATAGAAGGGGAAGTTTAAATACATATTGCGTGGATTTTGATGGATGGCATATTTCAATTAAATGATGAAGTAACAAGGAGGGAATCGTTATAAAAATACTTTTTGTTAAAAGAATAGTTAAGGGGTCCTACTTATTAGTTACTATTTAATATACCCTTATTATTTATTATCACTTGTCTCAAATTTGTGTTAAGTTAATTAACACTTAACCAAAAAGGTAGTTGGAACTATCACAACCTTTTTTGAAGAGACAAAATCTCATTACAAAGGAAGAGACAAGAGGGAGAGAGCAAGGAAATAATTTTGTGATATAAGGTCTGCTCTTATACTTGTGAGATTATCATTTTCATTCATTCTAAGTTTTCTAGAAATCTTAACCCTCTTGTTGATAACATGGTCTTATTGAAGTTAGCAGGGTTCAAATATTGAGTCATGTACTTCAACAACTTGTTATAGAAAGGTGGATCATTTATCTTAGGTAATATATATATTTTGATTTGTTTTTGGATTAAGTTTCATGACTGATAAATAATCTTTTGCAGAATCAGTAGATTATGCTTCTATGGCAAAGCTGATCCAGATTTTTAGTCTCAGTCCTTTCTTGTTGTCAGAGTCTTTTTGTATGGTGCCCATCGGAGCATTCTAAATCTGCTCTTCATCCATACCCTCGTGGGGGTTTGTAAACATGATTATGTTTTTTTAACTCATAATGAAATCAATAAAAAAGTCAGATTGTTGATTCTGTCTCACTTGTGTACTATTTTGATTCATTTTCATATTTTCATCTCATTTGTTTCTTAATCTTGAACATAACACATGTATATTCTTCACTTTCTTCTTTTGCACAGTTCAAATATAATATAAAAACTAGCCCTGGTTCCTTATACTTATTATTTGTGAATCAAGTGATGTTTTTGGTTTAAAGGCTATAAATCCCGGGTGACATTCCCAACTATCTTACTCTAGCCAAGTAAGATTCGAAAATGATTGAGTAAGGTACTTCATACCTTGTCCTCAACATGGTGTCCTAAGGTAAGTATCTCTCTAAGCAATAAATTAACAAAAAATGCTAAAGAAAAGAGAAGTTGAATTAAGAAACTACTTAATCAAACACACACACTCTACGTGATTAGGTGGTGTATAAGTGGTTTCAAGTGTGTCTAATAAGTGAAGAAGGCCTAATTCAAGAAGTTATGTTTCTTATCAAAAGAAAAATACTTCGGCCTATAAGATCAACTAAATTGCTAAAACAAAACCTAGACTATGGATGGGACCTTCCAAACAACTAACAACAAGGGGATATGAGGTCCCCTACATACCTAGGTGTCGATGCAAGGGACAATTATAACTATAGGGAAGTGGGTATTGAGAGATCCCAAAGGCCCGTCGAAATTTTTTACCAAGTTCCATCCCTCCTACGAGAACCATCTAGGTAAAGACACCTAAGATTGGCCACTAAGATACCTATTCACAGACACATATAATAGGTTACATTGCCTTCATGTTGACATCACATGATCTATGGATCTTCAGTAGTGAAAGAGTAAGGAGACTCATTCACACCTCTAGTCCATACCTCGACATTATCCACTCTGAGAGAATACATGTTACCGAACGGGTTGGGACTATGTCTGATATAAATGATTTTGGTTCCCTAAGAGGTCAACTTCTATGTAGTATATATTAGTGACCAAGGGGAATTATTTATATTCTTATCCCCAGGGTCCTAACTTAACTACAAATTTGTTTGGGTTGCCAAAGGGGCTTAATGTGTGTTAATTTAATTGGTTTATTTTAGGGTTGAGTTTGGCGTCATGAACCAAGCATATAACTTAAGGTATGCTTTATGTGCTAGTGGTGTGAACAAAATTAAAATGCTGAAAGGAAATTGCTGAAAAAAAAAATGCTTAAAAGGAAATTACTTGAAAACAAATGGTACTAAAATAAACTCTGAATAAAAATACAAGTAATTTAACTAAAGTAAAATGTTGATTTTTCTTCAATTAAAACATAAATAACTTGCATGGAAACTTAGATTTTTAAAACATAAAATTCTTCTCAAAGCAATCCTACATGCAATCAAATTTTCTAAAGAGAAGAAGTCATATTTCTAAGAAAAAAATTTAGGGACCTAAGAAGCTTTTCTTTTTTCACTAAGGGTCTCAAGAAAATCTAAAATGCATGAACATTTTATAATAGCAAAAATAAAATGGCATATGGTTGTAACAGACAACTAAAACAACACGATGCAACTTAGTTATATGCCCTAACCTATACGCTTCTTTTTTCTTTTGCTTTTTCAAATTAAAATGAAATGGAATGAAAAAAAAGAAACACATGGGTATAATCAGCCACTAAAATGAAAAGATGTAGCATGTTTGCATAAACAAACAGAGAGCCAAAACCCCAAAAAATATATTTAAGGAAAGGTATTGAAACCCCGTGCATAGATTTTTTTAAGAAAATCTATGGACTGGCGACTAACTAGGCATGTACAAGCCCTAAGCAATAGCTTAACAGACACAAAAAAGAGAAAAAAACTGGTAAAATTTTTGACAGCTTAACAGACACAAAAAAGAGAAAAAAACTGGTAAAATTTTTGACTTTTTCCCCTACAAAAAATTACCTTAGGAAGTGTGTTGACCCATGTTGAAACTTAGGTTGCTTCCTGCATAGGTCAATGTTGAAATAGGGTTTGGTAAGTGCATTGGTCAATGTCGAAACAGGGCCTAGTAAGTGCATTGGTCAATTCACTTGTTGACCCATGTTTGCACATTGGTCCTTGGTCATTGTATTTCACCTATGAGCTAGGATCTACAGTATTCCTAAGTGGTTTTCAGCATCTGTTACCTGCAAACATGAATGAAAAGCTACAAGAGGTTAGAAAAATGTTACCTGCAAACATGAATGAAAAGCTACAAGAGGTTAGAAAAAATTGAAAAAATCATAAAAAATGAGTAAAAACTGAGAACTCAACCATTTACCATTCACCCACAGCCAAGGATCTTCATATTGACTCAGATCCCCAATGGAGTCGCCATTGTGTTGGTGCAAATTTGAAAACAAGGTGAGAAAATTCACAAATCACGTGGTTGCTACAAGATTACAGACAAATGAGGTTAGAAAACTAAAACCCTAGCTTTCAATTAACCAATTTATTATTGAATCTATGTTATTGTTGTAGATGAAAGTAAAATGCAAAAAAAATAAAATGCAAGAAAAAAAAATATGATCAAAGAATAAATAAATCCATTTCCCAAAAGGCAAACTGTACAATATCACATATGGATGGCTCTTGAAGTTGTGTATATTTTTGTGGCATGTCCCTGGGAGGGTTATTTGCTTCCCTAGGTGTGTAGTTGTAGCCACTCTCCTCCTTTGGTTGTAGATGGTTGGAACAATAGTCTCCTCCTTCAAAAACTAGGGTTTCAATGGAAAAGGGGAAAAACTAGGGAAAAATCCATAGTGAGGAAAATGACAGCGAGAGAGGATGAGTGTTATAACTCAAAATGCCACTACTATGCATCTTTGATGTTGGCCTACCCATTCACACATCTACCAACCTTTTTGTTGAAGTTATTCTCAACAAAAATGTGTTTGTATGGTATACGCGCCCTGATGCATATGCAGAGCGTGTACACAAGTGTGTTGCATACCTAACAGCCCACATACACACACTAGCTACATAATTGAAACCCCGCATGTACTCTAAAAAGTTGCAAAAAAATATAAATTTCACGCTTTCCAGTGGAGTTTGCGGGCTATCTTAGATTTTGCAACCATATTACCTCCTATATCCCTTCTAACAATGAATTAACCATCATTTCTCATATAAAAAGGGCCCTGGGGAGTCATTTGGACAATATGAAATAGAAGCAAGAGAACTCTCCCAAAAATTATCCCTTGTATTCCAAGACTTCTTACATTATGTTCTGAGTTTCATCCTCGGCATTCCCTTCCACCCATCCTCCTTATATAATCCATAATTTTCCCTTATATTGGTATGTTGGTTGTGAGGATAGAATATTGGGAATAGTGCACTTGGAGTCAAAGTAGAGGAACCCAAGCGATGTTCATGGAGCAGTGCCAGTAAAATTTAGGTTGTAACTTCCAATTTTGTTATCAATAAAAGAGAAAAATTATTGTCCCAGATCTTTATGTCTATGTGTTTGAGTTTATGAATTTTTTCATGAATAATTAACCCTTTAGATGATCTTGATAGTAATGCATATGTTTTCATAGTTTGTTCTATAACATTGTTTTAGGACATCATTGGGAGGTGTTATCACTCTGTAAAATTTTTCGGCTGATAAAACAAACAACAGAGGTAACCTACAAACCACTTTAGAGCTGGGTACTAGCCTTCTTAGCTCAGAGAGGGATCATTGGCTAGGTTTTGTTGTTTTGAAAGGTTTTTTATAATTTTGTTGGCAAGGAAGGGGAGGGACACTTGGGGCTATGGAGTCAAGCTTCTAAAAATGAATGGAAGCATTGACTGGTCGATAGAAATATCCAGAGGATAAAGGCTAAATGAGGTGATAAATCTGAGTTATAAATTTTAATTTTAGAGTGTAATAAGAAAGGAAAAACATTCAACTGTATCAGAGCATTAAACAAAATGAATTCTGACTTAGTTAGGAAGAACTTAGCACAGTTTAAATTTCTTAAGCCAAGAGCATCGCAGGATGAATTATGGTCCTTTAACTATCCAATTTAAATGGAATACATTGAAAATGAAATTTAAGCACATAGGAAATACATACGAAGAAAGAAGACAAAACTCAGAACACCACCATTAGAATATTTTCGTGGAAAATTCAGGATATCTGCACGTGTATTCTATTCAGCTTTAGAAAATTACATTCAAATTCCAAATAGTTAAGATCGTGCCCTTGCACTTTTGTCAACCCCTAATACATTTGGAACTCCTAATATTTATACAATCTGAGTTCCTTTAGTTTGAAACCGATTACAATGATTACAAAGAAACATTTCGGTTTTGAAACTAATTACAATGATTAACAAGAAAGAATTTCTTGATCTAGATTTTGGCTCCTCTAGCGTTTTAGTCCCTTTCTTCGCCCTCTGAATCTGTCTCAACCCTTTGTGTGATTCACTGTCTTTCATTGACATCTGGACATCATTTATTGGGACCTGGAAAACTGCATTTGGTCTTACCCAGCCAGACTATCTCCTTCCATTGCAAATTAGGAAACGCTCTGTCTCAGATATAATTGTCTACCTAGAAACAAGCGGAAATGGCATGCCGAGTTACTGACTATTGAGTTTTCCATTTTTGGGGGGCATGAGAAAGTGGTTTGAGGCAACCCGTG
This sequence comes from Picea abies, assembly GCA_900067695.1. Taxonomy (NCBI): domain Eukaryota; kingdom Viridiplantae; phylum Streptophyta; class Pinopsida; order Pinales; family Pinaceae; genus Picea; species Picea abies. The sequence continues at coordinate 9,388 of CBVK0103318842.1, forward strand.
TTTCATCCTGAAATGTACCTAGCGATGCCACATACCACCGAGAGAAAAACGTGGTTTAAATTTTGGGAATGCCCTTAAAAATTAAACCACATGCAACTTTGCCCCCCGAAATCATTCTCGGTCGTTGATCTTTAGAACTCATGATCCGCGATGTTTCAGACCCGATGATCTTAGTGATCCTGCCATATTTATCCCTTTTCCTACCATATTTATCTCCTTTCATATTTTATCATGCTTCCAAACCGGTTTAGCATTCTGCTAGATTATGAAATCTCTATTTCACACAATAAAAATTTAATGGTGACTAAAATGGGCTCCAACCGGGGATTCTTTCCTCCCAACGAATTAGAAAAGAACTCGTAGACCCAATGCTTGATCCATTGGGCTGCTCCCAAAACATGTGTGTACCCTAATCTGACCTATCACTAGTATCCACTGAAAAACCCAAGTCTGTACACTGCTCTCAACTAAAAATTGAATGCTAAATACACCACTAAAATCTAAATGTACAAACTGCTAAAAACCCAAACTAAAAATACAAAATGAAAAATGATGAAAGAAATGTTCCCCATGTTGAGCTTATTCAAACTGATACATACACTAAGCTAATCTATGAGCTATTTGATTAGGTGAAATCAAAAATACAGTGCAACCATGCAAGTGCCTTGTCCATGGGTTGAATTCCTTGGTAACTTTGATCAGTATTGAAAGGGAAAACCCTCTCAATGGAAACTCATCAAATTCAATATTGACCAAATTTAAAA
>CBVK0103318862.1:347-10517 GCA_900067695.1 Picea abies
CCCATAGCCAGTTACCCCAACCGTTACTATCTCTTTTGGCCTATAAAAGAAGGGGTTGGGGTCCTATCTCAAAAAGAAGCATGAGAGAAAAGAAAATATGCCCATTTTATCAATCCCCCTTTGCCCCAATTGCAAATCCCTTGCCATTTCCCTAAGAGAGAATTGAAGAGGAGAAGAAGACATGGAAGCAGTTGGTGCATGGTGAAGAGGAGCCTAGGGCCAAGTTCGAGGAGTAGTGTTGGTCTCATGTTGTAAGCTACTTTTGTGAGATTAATATAAAGAAGTACTCTTTTCCGTCTTGCCAAATGACATCTTAAACTTATATGATTTATTTACATTTCTCATTTATGATGTCTAAAGAACTAATCCATATGTAGAATGCATTCTTGTAGTTTCTTGTTTGTATTTTGGTGAATGCAAGTCAGCCTTGGGAGGATTCTTGCAGTTAGGAAAAAGCTAAGTGCAAAAGGATCGACACCAGACACAGAGTTTAAGGCCTACCGGATCCCTCTCTCTTGTCTTTCATGTATAATTGTGGGGTAATGGTGGGATATTGATTAAAAGTAGGAGACTTTAGACGGTTAGCTCTGCCTACACTTTAGACCCTTGGTGTAGTCCATAGAGGGGTTTTCCCTCTATAGCAGGCTTGTGTAGGATTATCATCAAAATAATCAGTGACTCATCCACCAGGATGGCCACAAAACCAATGGCATGAAAATTGCTATGTAAGTGTCGCAAAGAGGAGGTCCCTACAAGGGTTGTCATAGCTGTAGCTCAGTGCACAAATGACACCATACTTAGTTGGGCCCTATTAGCACATATACTATACTGGGACTTTGGACCTCACATTTCAACCATATACAGAAGGTTTGCATGCCAGTTTCATGGAAACAGGGGAAAACAAAACTTTCATAGTGATCACATGCTACTCAAGTGCATTTTTATCATAACTCTCAAATCCTGCGCCCATCTTCCGTGAAATTTTTATAGGATATGCATGAAGGTAATATGAATAATATCACTTAATTTTAGGTTAAAATTATTCACTATTTTCAAGAAATGGTCCACCTTCATCTACGTCCATTTTTGAATTATATCAAGTTCCATGAATTGTGTTTTTCCCAAATTTCTCCAGTAGAAGAATCATAGTGATATTAAGTTTCTGACCAAAATTAATCTAGAACCAGTTTACTATTTGAGATAAAATAAAAAAATACCAAATACAAAAAATTTGTTGTGAAAACACACTACACAAGTGTTGTAGCTCACAGTTTCACAACAAGTTGCATCAGAACGCTACACAAGTGCTGTAGGTATTAGTTTTTTGCAGGAAATGGGATTTCATGATGAAACAATCAGATTGGATGATCAAGACAAGTTTGAAAGTGGTGTAGAAGTTTCTTCAACACATAAATGCATCTAGGTTATATCATTTATTGAAACTAAGCCTCGGTTTTCAATCTTAAAGTATTTGGAGTTTTAGAACCTTAATGAAGAATTTGATTCTTTGAAGGAAGATAAATGGTTTAGGGGCTCAACATAATTTTAAAAAAATTAACTATGATAGTAAATGGCCTTCATATAGCTTGCAGTGATCAACCATATGAAGGAAACACAAAAATAACCCTCGTTGTGCAACCTCGCTACGCAAAGTTTGCAGGGCACACTGTTTTTGAGGTCAACCTCAAGATCATGTTTCGAACAACTAGAGATGTTTTTTGAAAAACCCAATTACGATTTTGTCAATAATAGTCCCAATAACAAAATCCTCTCTCAGTTTTTGTACATTTGTCATATTTTGGGATATTCGAAGGAATCTTTTTAGCCTATTTTTCATATTGAAATATTTAATGCTTTCGTGTTTTAGTTATTATCTTTGGGCACAGATCTCGAGAATATGGAGAATAATTTTCAAAAATAGGAAGATTTTTTTAATAATGGTTTCAGCTCCAAAAACCTCTCCCGATTTTCTAACATCTATCGTTATTCGAGAGATATGATGTTATTTTGATCCCTATTTTCCAACAAATTGATTCCTATTTCTTAGCAGACATTTTTGAGTTTGTTCCTATTTTGATGTAACTAGATCCAAAACTGTATGATAGTGGTTGAGCTAGACCTCCTCATCTTGAGGAAGAGTCTTGAATTTATATATTTGAGCATTTTTAATGTGTAAAAGGGGTTGGAAGAAGCACAAAGGACAAATTGTATTGATCATTGTAACAATTTCTAAATTTGAATGAATACAAGTGGAGATGTCCATAGTTTTTTCATACCAAATATTCACGTGGTGATGACCTGAAGTATGTGTTTCCTATCATTAATGTGTTTCTAGTTTTCTTTCCCTTCTTTCTTCCATCTTATGACACCAAATTAAAATACTGAAATCTCATCACCTACCTTGCCTTTTCTTCTTTGAGAGCTCTACCTACCAGACACTGTTTCAATTGTTTTCAGAGTTGACTCCATTTCCCAACAGGTTACTTTTCTTCTTTCCAACAAACCCCATAAATATTTTCATCAAATAAAAACCTAATCATTAAACCTTTAGAGAAGATCTATCTTCTAAGAGACCAAGTGACAAGATATATCCCTCTCTGAACTTAAAATGGTAGTTTTCAGTTCTTGAGTGGTTTTATGGTTACCTTTGTGAGTTGCTTCCTTAGCCTAGGAAATTTACTAAGTTCTAACACCTCCTACTCTCTCTCTATCTCTACCCCTCCTCCCTCCTACTCTCTCTCTCTCTCGACCCCTCCTCTCTCCCTATTTCTTGCTCAATATACCACCTTTTTACCCTCTCTCCTTGCCCCACTCTCCCTTTTCTCTCTCTCTCTCTCCCTACCCCTCTCTCTCTCTACCCCCTCCCTCCATCTCTCTTGATTCTTATTAAATCAATGGTTACAAATTTATGAGGTGCATTCACAACCTAGATAAAGGTGTCACATCCATATAATTAGAAAACTACATTGAAGAAAAAACAATGAAGTAATCAAATTTTAAAATAAATGACCATAATAACAGAAAATCCTAAAAAAATGGACCATAATCATTATAAAATTACATTTAAATAAACCAACATCATTCCATCTTAACATGCTCCCACATTAATATATAATTATGCTAGTAAATGAATAATATAGTATAGAAATTTTTGAATCCCATGAATGTAAATATTAAATAAGTTTAGATTTGTCTTAATCTCAAATATTTCACGTGTTAAAGCTATAAATTCCATAAAAATTAAAGCAAAAAACTGATGGACATATAAATATGTCTAAATAACATATAAATTATTGACAATTATTTATTTTTTCATTGTAACAATATTTCTATAATAATAATAATAATCTAATTTTAAGGTCACAACCAATCCATACACCAAATTGGTGTATGAGACCCCCTTTTTTGTGAGACAAGAGACTCCAATGATTTGAGGGCTAAAGTCTACAGAGGTATACATACCCTACCCCCTTGTATTTGAACTTGTGACCCCTTAGGAGGAAACACATTTTATTAACCATTAGGCCCTCTCTATATAATTATGAGGGAGAGTATCCCTATATTTAATAATATTTCTATTACTATAAATTTGGTATCATGGTATTGTTTTCTATGAAATATATAATTTTTTGTTTATGGAACTTTTATATGACTATGTGAAATTAGTTTTTAAATAGTGTTATGTTATTTTTTCTGTAACATCCCGCTCTGGCGCACTTACAAACTTATTCTTTGAGGACTTTATCTGATGCTCCATTCATGTAGTAAATACTTGTTTATGTGTTAAGGATTTCATGTGCATAATTCATTTGTATTTGGTGCTCTATCCATGGTGATCTATCTCCTTTCTATTTTTTCTTCTAAAGTTACATTAAGAACTCATCCTTTGTTAGGTGCTCTTAGTGTAATGGGTTGTCCTTCTCTCTTTTCTACTTCCATCTTAATATTGTTTATTTGTTGAAAAACATCACCTACTTTGCCTTTGTTTTTAGAGATTATATCACCATCTATTAAAATAACATCTTTAAGATCATACCTTGACTCCATTTCCCAATGTTTTATTATTTGGGATTGTCTTACAAACTCATTTAAATTTCAAAAAACCTATAATATTGCATAATCTAACCTCTGTGTGCTCATTGCTAAATCTTTTTAAGTATTTTTAGTATTTACATATTTGAGAGAGTCCTCTTTAGATGTATAGGTCAGAATACAACCTAAAGTGGTTTGTGGTTACCTCCATGGTTTCCCTCCCACAACCAGGGGAAATTACAGAGTGATAAAATTTTGGCATCGTTTTCGAGGACTGAAGGTGAAATCTTCCCTGGGATAAATGACAAAATTTCGATCTAACTGTTGATGGTGGACAACAGTCATACACAAGGAGGTTGTAAATCATCCACCTGGCGACCCTATTATCAGTTGTATCCAGATGATAAAATATCAATGGCAACTCCACTGTCTGAAGGTTTTAAAGATTGAAGAAGGTACTAGTGACTCCAATGGATTTGATGAAGAACTCAGATGCTGCTACAATTATTTCAAGGTATGCATGTTTGGAATTTTCATAGATTTGTGGTTTCCTGAATCTTTTACCCAAGGACAATTTTCTTTTAAGAAATGGTCCAAAATTTAGTGGAGATGATCTGAGTTTGACTTTGAAGCATATCTCAAACTTTCGTGACTTGACTGAGTTTCTTAGAGTCAAGCATGAAGATGTTTTCATTAGACTTTTTTATGATTCATTCCAAGGGAAGTGTAGGAGTTGGGATGAAGGTTTGCATGTTAGATCTATTAGAACTATTACAACTTGTTAGGTTGTATTTTTGGAAACATGGATGGAGGAGGCAAAGTTTGTGGCAGACTCTCCTTCCATTCAAGGTTTTAGAGAATGGAACAATATGTGCATTGATGATGAGGGTGATGAAAACTTTCTTGCATTTTTGTCTTCTTACTTAAAGTCATGCAAATCTAGCTCAGAAGCCAAGATCCTCTTTTTACAAGAGTTTTCGAAGGACTTTTAGAAAGATATTGAGGTTTTAGAGATTCAAATTCAGTCCCACAATGTCCAATATCAGAGTCAACCTTTTGAAATCCTTTTCCAGTTGAGACAAGAGGAGGTAGTGCCGCCCTCAGTTGTCAATATTGAGGAATTTTTTGTGTTTGAACATGAGTTTGATAATGCACAATTGAAACAATGGTTTAACATAGAAAGCACATGTGAAATATCCAATTTCAAAAACCAAATTGTAGAATGTCTTGGGCATCAACAAATAAACTATGGAATCCATGATTTCTATGATGTTGTAGATGAATATATGGAAGGAGTTTTCATCTTAAATTCACAACCATGTCTCCACTGTGAGAAACATAAGTATTATGTGTTTCCCTTTACATCACAAATTCTAGTGTCTATTATGTTCAAGCACAGTCAAGAAGTAAAATTATGTGAGCAACTACTTGATTGGCTTCACTAGAAATTTGATATCACTTAATTTGAAACTTGTGCTCAACAAATTAGGGTAGATAGGTGTGCAAATAAGCTTGTTGGGTAAGCATCTTTTTCAACATGTTTGAGTTTTAACTTTTAGATTTTATTTTCAGCTTTTAGATTGTAGTATGGTTTTTAGTTTGTGCATTTTTTAGTTGTAGTAGTATTTTCATATCAGGTTTGGATTTCAATGGGATTGATTTTAGGTCAGAAAGAGAGCAGGTTATAGGTTACAGTTGGAAATTTGAGTTTGGGAGTAGCCCAATGGATAAGGCATGGGTCGACGGTTTCTTTTTCGTCTCACAGGGAGGATAGAATCCCCAGTAGGAGCCAAATGTTAGCACATATAATGTACTGGGACTTGGGACATCACATTTCAACCATTAGTAAAAGATTTTCATGTGGGTTTCATGGAAATAGGGGAAAATAGAACTTGTGTAGTGATCACACAATACACAAGTGCATTTTTATCATAACTCTTAAATCATGCGCCTGTTTTCCATGAAAGTTTTATAAGATATGCATGAAGGTAATATGAATAATGTCACTTAATTTTAGGTCATAATGCTTCACTATTTTTTAGAAATGAGCCATAGTCATCTATATCCATTTTTAAATTTTCTCGAGATCCGTGAACTGCATTTTTCTCAAATTTCTCCAGTATAAGAATTGTGATGATATTAAGTTAGTGACCAAAATTCATCTGGACCTAATTTATGGTTTGAGAGAAAATAAAAAAATACCAACTGCAGAAACGTTGTTGTGAAAACACGCTATGCAAGTGTTGTAGCTTACAGTTGCACAACAAGTTGCATCAACACGCTATGCAAGTGTTATAGGTATCACTTTTTGCAGAAAATGGGATTTCATGATGAAAGAATCAGATTGGATGATCAAGACAAGTTTGAAAGTGGTGTAGATGCTTCTTCAGCACATAAATACATGCATTTTATATCGTTTATTGAAACTAAGCCTCAATTTGCAATCTTGAAGTATTTGGGGTTTTAGAGCCTTGATGAAGAATTTGATGCTTTGAAGGAAGATAAATGGTTAAGGGGCTTAGAATTATGTTTAAAAAATTAAATATGATATTAAATGAACTTCATACATCTCTCAGTGATCAACCATATGAAGAAAACCCAAAAATAAACCTCAATGTGCAACCTCTCTATGCAAAGTCTGCAGTGCACATTGTTTTTGAGGTCAACTTCAAGATCATGTTTCGAACAACTAGAGATGTTTTTTTAAAAACCCAAAGAGGATTTTATCAATAACAGACCCAATAACAAAATCCTCTCTCAGTTTTTTCACAACTACCATATTTTTGGATATTCGAAGGGATATTTTCAGCCTGTTTTTCATATTTAAATATTTAATGATTTCCAGTTTTAGTTATTATCTTTGGGCATAGATCTCAAGAATATGGAGAATAATTTTCAAACACTAGAAGAGGGTTTTCTCAATAATGGGTTCATATCCAAAACACTCTCCCATTTTTGTAACATCTATTGTGATTCGAGAGATACGTTGTTATCTTTGATCCCTATTTTCTAGCAAATTGATTCTTATTTCTTAGCAGACAGTTTTTAGTTTGTTCCTATTTTGATGTAACTAGATCCAAAAATGAAGGGAAATGGTTGAGTTCGACCTCCTCAACTTGGGGAATAATGATTTCTATATATATATATTTTAATTTTGATTAGAAAAGGAGGGGGGTTCGACCTTCAGCTAGAGAAGAAAGCTATTGGATTGTGTATTATTTTTCCTAAATATTTTATGAGTTAATATAGAAGTACAATATTTTCATGAAGAAGAGATTCATCAGAATGATGTTCTAAGTATGTATTTTCCTTTGTAAATGATAATTTCCATTAATTTTTATTCTCTTCCAGTATTTGAATGAGAGTATATTTTTGGAATTCATCTTTATATTATGCTCCATTCATGTAGTAAATACTTGTTTATGTGTTAAGGATTTAATGTGTAGAATTCATCTGTATTTGATGCTCTGTCCATGGTGATATATATCCTTTATATTTTTTCTTCTAAAGTTACATTAAGAACTCACCCTTTGTTAGGTTCTCTTAGTGTAATGGGTTTCCCTTCTCTCTTTCTTACTGCCATCTCAATATTGTTTATTTGTTGAAAAACATCACCGACTTTGCCTTTGTTTTTAGAGAGTACATCACTAGATATTGACTCAATATATTTAATATCAGATATTGACTCCATTTCCCAATGTTTTCTTCTTTGAGATTGTCTTACCAACTCCTTTCAACTTCAAAAAACCTATAATATTGCAAAATATGACTTCTGTGTGTTCATTGCTAAATATTTTTGAGTATTTTCAGTCTTTACATATTTGAGAGAGCCCTCTCTAGTTCTATAGGTCAGAATACAACCTAAAGTGGTTTGTGTTTACCTTCGTGGTTTCCCTCCCTTATCCAAGGGAAATTACAGAGTGATAACATGCCCCATATCTATTGAACATGTTCCTCAACGACTGGAAGGATGCGCAGGAGTTGGGAACAATGTTACACTATTCTTGGTTGTTGATTCTGATAGCACTAATCGGGTGGAAAGAGCCTCCCTACTTTTATTTTTGCAATAGAGTAGGTCATTGACGCATAACACGGTACACATCCATGGGAAGCACGTCGGACCCCAAGAGAAGAAGTGGTAATGTGAGTACCTTTACGTAGTATCTCAGTGACATTTAGGAAAATATATCCAACACCTGGAGGATCAGTCCAAAATTGATCATGCAGTATCAAGGTATATCCAACTTTAGGGCTATGCACCACAATACGTGAATCCAAGCATGCAGGGATCCATCAAAAGAATGGCTGCAACATTTTTTATGCATCAAGGTAGTGGAAGTTGAAATGGCGATGTGAGACTAGCAGGATGATTGGATGATCCCAGTCATCACCAAGGACATGGAAAAGGGAAAGGAAGTGGAAGTAGGATCATCCAAGACACCTGTAGGATACAACGTTGCACCCAAAAATCCAACACAGTAGGGTTAGCCTAGTTAGAAACCAACACAAAAGAAGGGGGGAAGTGATCCAAAGAAGGATGCACAGTCAGGGAAGAAGGACATTTCTCCGACACAAGAAGAAAAAGGAAGGGGAGACACAATGACACAGGAAACCCCTTTGGAAACCACTCCACAATAAATAGTTCCACCCAAGCATCCAATTATACATACAAGGTGGCCACACAAGAAGGCCAAGGCTCATAAGAAGATACCTGAGTACATAATCATCGAGGATGATTTTGATCTTGTCGCAGAGAGATTACAGGATCACACAACAGAGGAGTTTGAAGAGGTCAAACACCAAAGAGGAAGGACATAAAATGAGTTGGACAATATCAGGCAAGTCCTAGAACAAATAAAAATAGTGTAAAGGAATGATAGGGGAATAAAACTCATCTCCTCAGCAACAAAAGAAGAGGAAAGGATTGCGCCAAACGAAGAAGACACCATCCAGACCATAGTGCAGGTGAGTCCAAGCTTTCAAGTAACATCAGATATGTTGCAAATGGATGAGGCTATAGCCCAGACACCACTTAAATATATGGCAAATGTATAGTTGATACTAGAAAATATACTAACAAAGGCATTGTACAAATTGCAAGTCAACGTCATGCAGGAAGTCCAATCACGTGCAAGGATAGATGCGACAGAATTGCAGGAAACTAGGAATGGAAAGGATTCCCTAGAACTGGTAGTCGAGAAGGTAAATTTCGAGACAAACTAGGAGAAACAACGTACAAATAAGTTAGATAAGAATTTGAAGGAAGTCTTTAGAATGATTCCAGACAATGTACAGGAACCCATGAGCAATTTGGAAGAACAGATCCAAATCATTGCGCATATGCTCGAGAACTACAAGAAGGAGATAGAGGGTCTTAAAGAAAAATTAACCCCAACTACTCCTCCATAAGGTATTTCTAAAAGGGAACAACAGAAAGCCCTCCAAGTGGAAGTGAAGGAGAAATAAGTTGAAAAGGTCACACAATTGTTTGACAAGACTGCACAACTATGGAAAATGTTAGAAGAATATGATAGGGTTCATCAACTAGATCAATAAGAGGAGGTAATCAACACTGAAATGCAGAATCTGAAGCAGAGGAAAAATTCCATGAGAATCACAAAGCGAGTGAAGGGCGCACAGGAGATGAATACCCTACAGGAAGAACTAAAGACTACGCAGAATAACAAGCAGGAAAGGCTAGCCTAGTTACAACCTCTCCAAGAGAAATCAATGCAATTTATTTTGAAAATGGAGAAGGAAAATATGATAATGGCTCAGGATCATGTTGAGAGCACAGAATATCTCAAGGAGAACATCACAATGTAGAGGGTAGAAGAGATCACATTGAAATATGTGCAAGGCAGAGAAAAAGGGGAAGAGCTAGAAGGGAAATTCAACATCTTGGAAGAGGTTGTTCAGGGAGCGCGCACCACCAGAGTGGCTCAGGACAAGCCACATGTTAGTGTTCAGGGCCTTTTGGGCACATGCCTAATTTTGGAGAAGAACAACTGGCAGGAAAAGTAGCATGCATGAGGAAAAGCAACACACATGAGGAAAAAAAGCATGCAAGGTGAGAAGGAAGGCAAGTCTAACCATGATAGGGTTAGGGTTTTTGACAAATATTGTAATGGCTATAAG
>CBVK0103318891.1:0-14047 GCA_900067695.1 Picea abies
AAAGAAAAGTCATGGAAGTGACTCAGAAGCTCCAGCCAGTCCAGGATGCAACTTGCCTACGTTTTTAGGAGATAGAAGGACGAGGAGAAGAACTAGAACAAGCAGTTACTATAGTTGAACAACGCTTGGAAGGACCTATGATCGAGACAGTTATTCAAAAGTTTGCCAAGCAGGAGGCCTTGGCGAAGTTGCAGGTCGAAGCAGCTCGAGCCAAGATCGAGGTGTTTGAGGCAGAGTTACCCAGAGTAGAGTGACTCAGTATGAGTAACATGTGAGTGTTGGGGGCCTGTTGTCCCTCGACCAAGTTTTGGAGAACCTTGGTCATGTTTGACCATTTTTGGGACTTCGACAGGCTGGTCGAAGACGAAGCGCCAGGTGAAGCGGAGATCACGGGATCTCGGCCCCCTTTTAGGGCACTTTTGGTTTTAGGGTTTATGTAACAGGTATGGGATGTCGGCCCATGGGCCTACCCATGTTTAGGCCCATTTTGTAATGTATAAATAGAAATCTAGGCGATGTAAGTAGAGAGACCTAGTAGAATCATCTTAGTGCCAAGTTATAGTCTTTGTGCATACTATGTGTTAAGACTTGCAGAGCTAAGTGCAAGTGATTGTAAGAAGCTTGTGTGAAGACTGTGTAAGAAGGCTTTGTGCTATGACCTAACTCAGGGAAGGAGGATCTGGCGAGGTGCGTGCAGATCTCCTGTCCTATGCGGAGTGGGGTTTTTGGGCTCTGTGCATGTAAGAAGATTGACAAAAGATAATAAATAAGAGAAGAGTTGGTGGTCATAGCCCCACACTAGAGTGAACCACGTATATCCTGTGTTATGGTTGCTTTGTGCATTATGGTTTTTATATTGTTCATATGATTTAAGCTTAGTGAAATAATGAATGTTTATATGAACCTGGTATGATAGATTAAGTGCTTAGTGATGTGAATGAATGCTAGATCTGATCTATTTCCATATGCTAAGTGCTTAGATGTGTTAGATCTGGTTGAATACTGCGTTGTTATGTAATTAGGATTTGGATCTGCAATGTGAATAAGGGTTAAATAATGATGAATGCTAACTACTAAGTGCTTTGTTAGAGTGGTGTAATCACATATTTGTGTCCCAACTAGGTTGCATAAATTTGAGTCCTGCAACCACCCCTACCTCTACCTCGGGTGAGACTTCATTTGTTTTGCAGGTGTTGCTGAAAGGGCCACTAGTTAGGGTTTTGTTGGTGCGATGTTGAAGCATTGAACCCTGTGTCTGCCCCTATGCCAACATATATTAATGTAGAGATCCACTCTCTTGTTCCAACTATAAGATATTAATTTAGAGATCCACTCACTTGTTCTAACTCTTCATCTGTGGATAACTTCAAGCATGCTCCCCTTTGCATCGATGAAACTTTACAAAGTCATTTTAAATTTCTTTATCAATTCCTTTGCATATGTTGTTTGAGAAACAAATAATGAATCATTCTTTTACTAAAATTCAATCCTAAAAGAATAATGCGACAATTCCACATAATCACTTGAAGCTCTACATACTTATTTATCAATTCAATCTCAAAAGAACAACAACAATCCCACATCAGTAACTTGAAATGCTATACATATTTATTTATCAACTCAACCCCAAAATAAATACAACAATCCCACATTAGTCACTTGAAATGCTATACATAGTTATTTATCAATTAGATTACTTTACATGTAAAAAATCAATCATATTACTTACACTTATCAAAATTATGAGATCATCCACATACATAATCATAATCACAATCTCATTTCATTTGTTTTTGACTTATAGACTTGGGTATTTTTTTTAAATGTATTGTTTGTTATATTATTATCAATATTCTTGTATCACAAATGTATTGTTTGTTAGATGATTATCATTTTTTTGAATCACACACCTTGGGGGTGGGGGCAAGGATTGTTATTTAATCCATAGAATGATTTTTCATTTTCAAACAAGATCATCTTTATTGTTGATTTTAGAGCCTTGTGGCTATTGTATGTAGATATCTCGTTCCAAGTTTTCATTGAAGAAAGTATTTGACATACATTTGATGTACTTTCCACTGAAATTGTGTTGCCAATGATATCACTGAAGTAATTGTTACCATTTTGGTTGTTGGAGAAAGTATCTCATCATAATCAATTCAATTTTGCCCAAATCTCTTCACCACTAGTTTCTTCTTCTGTTTATGCTGGATACAATACTCTGTTTTCTATATATCCATTTGCAACCAATGGCTTCCTCATTTGGGGGTGATTTAAACAACTCCTATGTGTTGTCCTTCAACAAGTATTCATACTTTGATTGGATAGTCTTAACTCACATTTCAACTTTGTGTGCCTCATTAAATGACCTTGGTTCCTTTGTAACACAACTTGTCAATGCCATGTTAACCAATGTACAACTTGATTTTGTGTTTTCTCTCCAAACAGAGCTTTTACTTGTGTTTATTTTGTTCGTGCAATTCCATTTTACTTTATCTAATGTTTTGTAGTTCCACTTTGTCTTTGTCTTCTCTTCCTAGGATTTGTTTTTCAAAATTTCTTATTATTCTTTAGTTGTTTCCTCATCTTATTTCTCAATTTTGATTTTAGAGTTATCATCTCGTTCATCTTGCCATGACTTTTAGGTCTCATCCAATATTACATTATTCCTTACAATTACTTTTGTCACTATTTGAGTCAAGAAACTTGTATACTTCAGTAATGCCATTATATCCAACAAATATACATCTTTTGTCAGTCTTTTCAATTTACCTATTTTATCCTTAAGGAAAGATCCATAGGTAAGAAAACCAAAGATTCATAAATGTTTATTTTCTCCTTTTTGACCATTCTTATTTTCAAATGTTTTATCTTGCACGACCTTTGTTGGACTCCTATTTGTCAAGAGATTCTTAGATGTTTATGTGGTTTCATTGTTGACTATGCTTTCTTAAATGTTTTATCTTGCATTCTCTCTCTCTCTCTCTCTCTCTCTCTCTCTCTCTCTCTCTATATATATATATATATATATATATATATATATATATATATAACCCTTAACTGCGTTCTCCATAGCATGATTGAATACTATCATATAAACAAATTGAAAATTTTTGTGTATGGCTTGGACAATGCCTATTGTAGATTGACATAAATAAAGGAAAACAATATTGAGTATGTCCTTGTCTTTGACCATTACATCCTATCATAAGCAAAACAAAATAGTCTAGGAAATAGTTTATCCCTTGAACATTAAAACTTATGCTATTGTAACAACTTATAAAACTAGAGTCTCAAAGATAGAGATGAACTTGAGCTTCTTCATGCTATTCCTCCTCTTCATCAAGGAAGATGGGGTGTTGGGAGTCCTGAGCAACTTGGTGGTCTTCCCAATTTCCCTCTTCCCCATCTTTTGGAGCTTTCTTTGAACCTTCGAGGGATTGCAACAATAAATAATATTTATCATTGCAATGTAGCATCTCTATCTTGATGTCTCTTAGTGGGGGGTTGCTCCTTCCTGAAACTGGATCCATGTGATAGGCGATTAGTTATTTGGTATTCCATTGTAGATCAAGGGTCAAAGAGTACCCGTTGGCCTTGCTTATTGGAAATCCTATATCTAATATGATGTGAGCCAAGTCCTTATCTATTTTCTTTTTATTGGTGGAAAATCTATGCCCTTGGAACTTCTCTTCCAATTTGTTTAGGTTGTGAATAATGGTAGCCTTATGCCTAGAAACCTTGAGCTATACTCTAAGCCTCAACAATTTTTTCCTTTTTTTCGAATTTTCGCAGGGTTGATTTCTTGGTGGGCCTTATATGAGGGAGGTTTGGCCCTACCTAGGTACCTAGGAAGTGTTAGTTGGTCTCCTTCCCTTTGTATTGTGACATGTATTCTCTCTTGTTTGTTTCCTCCGCCTCCTCCTTGAGGAGTTCAACATCATAAACTAGAAGAAGTACCCAATAATCCATGTTTTCCCCAACACTTTCTCTAGTTCTCCTCAACCTTTCCCTAATTATTTATGTTCTAGTTCTTATTGCGTAGGCGAACGTTAATATGAGAGCCCATTTTAAACTAAGTGGGGATAATCATTAGGAGGATGTTGGTCTAGATCCAGATGGCTATACACCCCCATATCCATTAGGGATCGATGCCATGCCTTTGGAAGCTATCATTTTGAAATGTACTGGTGTCATCTTTGATAGAAGAGTTCTTGTTTGGACACTATACCATGTCAAGAACATCCCAATCTCTTTATTGATTGCCTCGATTTCCCTCACGTTTGGAGTCTTCTTGAACCAGGTTCGAGTGATGAATGCCATATCCATCTTCATTAACCAAGTGATGAGTTCCTCCCCCCTCCACATTAACCAAATGCATGTGGTATGTGTCACACTATACTACTGGGTGGTTATCATAGGCATTGATTGATGGTGTGATGGGTGTGTCACATTGCCTCCTTGATACCCCATCTAGATGATCTTGCATTGTCTTTGTTAGACACTTATTCATCAATTATATTGTTTTGTGCACCATCTTTACCTACAAAATATTTGGAAGTTCCTCGTCTTTGTACAAACTCTTTACCATTTCCATTATTGTTCTATTTTTCATTTTCATAAACCAATTTTTTTGAGGTGTATAAATTTGTCAATGATCTTTTAATTCTTTTTATTTTACAATAATTATAAAACTCTTCTAAAACATACTCTTCTTTGTTGTCCATTTTTTATATTTTTTTGCCAAGATAATGCTACCTTTATATGACTTCCAAGGTGGGTTTACATTAAATATTATCATATCATTCTAGAGATACTGTAACCTGTCATGTAAAAATTCTAGAGATATCACATCTCCCATCATCCCCCTCTTAACACAACTAGGATAGGAAGGAATACTGACATCTAAAATCCTTGACCATGACAGGGTACAACAAAATAGTTACTTACACAACACCTTTGACCATGACAGGGTACAACAAAATAGTTACTTACACAACACCTTCACCCAATCTATTATAGCGTCAATTGCCACTATTGAAGCATTGATCATCTTATTGGCATGGTCCCCATACCTCCTTGAGATATTTAAAAAAATTACTTTTTTGGAAGTTGTATGTGCCCTGATAGTTATGCAACACGTGTATATGTAGTTTCCCAAGGGGAAGTCATGTAAATGTTAATAAATTCTCAAAAAAATGTATTTTATGTAATTGTAAGTTGAGTTATGGGTTTGAATAGTTACCTAACTCCGTTTACCTGTACCTAACCATCTCTAACGGACAATACATGACTTAAATAGATCATCAATCCAAGGGTAAAGGTAATGAATGAATGCATGTCAAAATCAAACAAATGTTGGCTGATCCTCACCATATCTACAAGCCCCTAAATCTCCCTTTATTTGCTAGTTCTCAAACCTAGAAACCCTTGTTTTCAGTCATTCCTAAACACTACTTGATCTGACTAAGAAACCCCCTTAGGTTCTCTTCGATTCTAGCGGTGTATTTGAGGTTGAGATCCATCGTATAAAAAAATCTTGGGTCGAGGGACCCAAGGTCCTTTTGACAAAGCAGTGCCATGACAGAGCAGGTAACTGATTGTCCTTCAGATTGTTGACTTTAATAAGATGCTCATTCCTTCGACATTTTGTGTTCTCAATGCTTAATTTACAGTTGTTGAATATTTGTTGTTTAGAACACTAATTGCAATGAATTTCTCTCATATTTGATCAAGCTAACAAGTTAGTTATTAATATAACTACTTTTTCTTATATACTTGTATGCACAAGTTTTGCAGGTTTCATAGGAAGTGATGGAGAAGGAGTGAGAGGATTCCATATTTCGGATCTCCACCGAACGTAGGACCTCAAGTGAGTTCACCTTTCCCTCTTTCACAAAAGTTAGTTATTTTGGTTAAATGAGTTATATAATCTTTGTTACTTGGTGTTATTGGAATTTGCTTATCTTTTTACGATTATTGATATGTTTCAGTCTTGCCCAAAACTCTAGGGGACTTTCCCCACAAACAAAACTGGTGACCATACCAGGGATTCTCCTTAGTGGGTCTTGTTGTTCTTGATTTTATACTTAAGGCTTCAAAGTATAATGTCAAGGCATTCGAAAAATAAATAGAGCTTTTATTATGAAAATAAAGTCAATTCTTAGGGAAAGAAGCTATGGCTGATTTCTAAGCTATCTTTTCCTAGCTTCCCAACGTTTCTGGACGCTTATGTCTTGTTCAATCACTTCCCATGAACGTTCAACTTCAACCTGGGTGTTAGCGGTCTCTAAGATGGTATTAAACAAGTTTAATGCAATGCTAGTTTGATCTGTGAGGATGGGCTCAATATTAGGTTGTCTTGCAACAGGTACAATCATGGAGGAAAGAAAGTTAAAAGATCTGTTTTTTTTTTTAATGTTTGCTTTTTCTATTTTCAATTGTATGAGAAAAGTTCCTGAAGTTGAATTAATGGTATAACAATTCAGAGGTTGTTTTTCGTATCTGAGTCAAATTTGAAAATAATGAGTGTGATGAGAGAAAAACACAAAGCTGTTAAAAAAAAGTGAGGCATTAATAACAAAAGAATCTCACTCTGATACAGAAGAAGAAAAATGGACGTGAAACCTTTAATGAAGCATAAAATGTGGTAATCTAACTAACTCACAGGTCTTGTATATGCTAATAGCCATTATAGAGGAAAATCTGTAAACAATCAGATAATTGAATAAACATATAACCACAGTAGATGTTGTACTAAGTTGTGATTAGTCATTCATCAAAGACATATGAATAAAGATGCTGGAATATGAAAGAACAGAAGAACACATAACTCAAGATTGACGAAATATGAGGATGTGTACACAGGAGAACCAACAAGAGTCGAGTCAAGGTATACAATATATTCTTCTGAATTCTGAGAGGTTGTATACTGAATCTTGGGAACTGATGAAATTTCAATCGAGGCAGGAAGTGAGATAGATCTTTTACCTCTATTGGTAAAGGAGATAGTTGGAAAAGTTTCGATTTTAAATTCGGGTAACACCAACTCAAGTTCTAGGGTTTCAATTATATCGATGGATGTTTCTTTGAAAATGAGTTGGGTATTTGACTATTCAAGTAGATCCTTAGTATTTGACTGTGTGGATTTGGGTTGATGAATCTTACTTGTTGATGAAGCAGTCTGTTTAAGGTATCTCCTTCTTTTCAGAAATTTTTCAGGATCAGATATAGGGGATGTCTACCTATCGTCTGGATTCTTTCTGGTATTCTTTCGATTAGAAGCTAGTTTATTAATCATGGAGTCACCAAGTGAAGGATAATACTAGCCTTATAAAGTGTTTGATCTTTGTTCACTATCAAAGAAAGAAACTTATCAATGTCGTTCTTCCCAGGGAAATATAACTTTGTTTCTTCGTTCCCTGGTAGTGGCGCCAAAAAGATGTTGTTCATGTGTTTATACTTAAGGATTCAAAGTATAATTTCAAGGCATACAAAAAATAAAGAGAGTTTAAAATATGAAAAGAAAGTCAATTATTTAGGGAAAGAAACTATGGTTGATTTCTAAGTTGTCTTTGCCTAGATTCCCAACGTTCCTAGATGCTTATGTCTTGTTCAATCACTTCCCATGAACGTTCAAGTTCAACTCGGGTGTTAGCAATCTCTAAGATGGTATTAAACAAGGTTAAAGTGATGTTGGTCTAGTGATCAGTGAGACCGAGTTCTATATTAGGCTGTCTTGCAACAAGTACAGTCATGGAGAAAAGAAAATTAAAAGATCTGTTGTTTTTTATGTTTTATTTTTCTATTTTCAATTATATGAGAAAAAATCATGAAAATGAATTAATAGTATAACCATTCAGAGGTCGTTTTCCATGTCTGAGTCAAATTTGAAAAAAAATGGATGTGATGAAAGAAAAACATAAAGCTGTTAACAAGGTGAGGCATCAATCACAGAAGAATCTCACTCTGATACAGAAGAAGAAAAAGGATGTGATAATTTTAATGAAGCATAAAATGTGGTAATCTAACTAACTCTCAAGTCTTGTGTTTGCTAATAGAAAATACAGAGGAAAATTTGTAAGCAATCAGATAACCAAATAAACATATAACCATAGTAGATGTTATACTAAGTTGTGATTAGGCATTCATCAAAGACATATGAATAAAGATGATGGAATATGAAAGAACAAAAGAACACATAACTCGGGATTGACGAAATATGGAGTCTCTAGTTTGAAATTTGTCTTAATTCTCGAAAAGGAGAGATTTCTTCATTTCCATCAACTAAGAAAAAGCCCTCTTTTAGTCTTTTGAAACTGTATTTATACAAAAGATTACTAATCCTAGACGGTTGGAGTTTTCTTTACTCCTAGATATTAACGGTTACAAAATAAAATCTTGAACTGTTTCACTTGGTTCCTTCCTATCTCTTTCTCATATTGGCAGAATGAGCATGCATGTGTTACTTCATTATTTCTTTGAAGTACTTACTTCACCTGGATCGAGACACTCGACGCAGCTGCTTAGAAATTGTACTAATATTCTTGAAGGCTTTGTCACATCCTTTGCCTAAAAAAGATACAACTTTCTCTATAATTTCGACAACCTATCTTCAATCCTTTTACCTTCAATCCTTTTATCCATTTGAGAGACATCAACCTGTTTCAACTGTGAAATTTCAATCTAAGCTTCATTTAAGCTTTCTTTGATGTCTAGTTGATGCTTTATAACATTGGTTTTCCCTAATACTCCAGCACAATTGTCCTTTCCAATGCTTAGTGATTTTCTTTCTAGCAAATCAAAAGCCTCTTCACAATCTTCCTTTATTTCTTTGGCCATTTTCTTACTCTTGGCTATATTGGACTCCCATGCCTTTAGTATGGTACCACCCCTGATTTGTTCTGTGACAGTCAATCTAGGAGTTACTGGTACCTCTTCTCTAGCAGAAGATACGAATGCATTTTAAAAGGTAGTTTGGGCCGTAGTAGCCTCTTTTTATCTAAAACCAATATTATCTAATGATTGACCCATCTCCTGAAAATAATCTTGGATTATCCCTACCTTAGAAAATAGGATTTATTGTACTGCTTCCAGCTTCTGATGCATTTCCAATGCCTGGGCTTGAAACACTTCTATATTTACAACCTGGCTTTCAGTAGAACTCAATTTAGATTGCAGCTGCCTTACTAATTCTTCTTGTTGGATGTCCTGCCCTTGACTTGCTTGAGCAGTCTTGTGTGCTTCTTCAAGATCATATTTAAGTCGTTGGATTTTTTTTCTGTCGTTGGCTCTTTCCTATTCGAGTCCTTTGATGACCTCGTTTTTGATATTATTATTTTCATCCCTTATTTGATCTCGCAGTTGGCTTATCATCTAATTCCTCTGCCTCAGCCTTTCTTTCAGGTTATCAACAGAGAATAAGTTGGTCGTTGCAAAAGCTCCCAAAGAGCCTGCCACCTCTATAGAAAAATCTTCTTCTTCCAAATTTTTCCCATCTAACAATACTCTGTTCTTTTTTACCATTGCACCCTCTTTCAGGTGCATTTCTTTCTTCACCACGACCTTTATTTTCTTTCTAAAAAAGAACTCGGTGGGAGGTATCTCCTCGACAGGGATAGG
The DNA here is from genome assembly GCA_900067695.1 of Picea abies. Lineage (NCBI taxonomy): Eukaryota > Viridiplantae > Streptophyta > Pinopsida > Pinales > Pinaceae > Picea > Picea abies. The sequence goes on from CBVK0103318891.1 coordinate 9,622, forward strand.
CATGAAATCGCTTATGAACATTGCCTCTGTATTAGGATTTACTCTGGTGAGATGTAATGGCGTGATAGCCTCAATGGGGTTGTCAATATTTGTGGATAATTGTTTTCTAGCTCCGTCTATAGTTGGTTTGTTGGGTGAAGACAATGGCTTGTCTTCCCCTTGATTTTTTAATGTTTCTGATTGATTTTTAGACTGGTCGTCAGATACCTCTGTCATTGGGATTTCCTTTTTCTAAGAGGAGAGTTCAGAACTATCTGGGTTTTCTGGGGCTTCTTGTTTGTTAGAGCTCTCGACTTCTGGGTTCTGGGTCTCTGTTTGTTGTGTATCTAGAGATTTTAGGCTTTTCCCTTGTAATACTTTGGGTAGGCCACTTCTTTGGTGTTTTTGGAAATTGTAAAACTCAGCCATTTCACCAGGTAGCAGAGCTCGAACTCGGCTCAGAACTTCTTGGTAAGATCTTACTCCTCAGAACATTTCATCATGTGGGGACTCTTCATGTTCATACTTTTTAAGATTGCAACCGGCCATATGGTTTCCCATGACCCTCTATGGGTCATGCTTCTTGAATTAAATTTTAACCGTCTTTATCTCTTCTAAAGCTGCAGTCTCCACCTTGGAGTGACCACAATCCAATAAGGAAAATGAACCAATAGACAAAGGAAAATATGGCCATACCTTTTTCTGCACATATTTTATCTCTTTGCTAATCCCGCCGAGTAGAGTTTGTTGTGCAACTTCATGGCACATCAATCTGTTTGGTAAAAAATGCGGTAATGCATATGGAGGGACCGAGTAGCCGAAAACTATGATATAAGAGAAATTTTCTTCTATGTACCAGTCCTCCACCTTACCCAGGCTAACCATAACCTTATCTGAAATTCTTGGCAGTGGGTGACCAAATATAACAATATGCATCGACACCACTGCCCAATTACATATTTCATAAAAGAAATCTTTTGCCTTGTCTTCCCAAAGATTTGAATGGTAATCATGAATTGGTTCTGTACTATTTGGAGTCCAACTCCATCTCATCAACGAGAAAGGTGTCATGAAACAAATAGCGTCCATAACATAAGATGACATAAAGAATGAAGTTGGTTTCCCTTTGGTTTTCTTCGTTTGGTATTCTGAGATTTTTCTAGCCATATTATCCGACAATATCTTTTCCTAGTCAAAAGAAAATCCTTCCGATACCGAGTGAATAATGGGAACCCATGGTAGAAAGAAATGGGCCGTGTTCTCTTTTCCATAAATTCTGCACATCATCATGGCTATATACATGCATCATGGCTATATACATGAACTGTGGTTCAAGCGATGAGATGGAATATATGCTGTGAGATTCGGCTCTGAACTTTTCAGGGCGTGAACACCAGTCTTTGCTCAGGTTGGAATGACTATTTCCATACTGATCACACTCCTTATTATTAAATTTCACTAGAAAACTGGCGTTATAAACAAAGTTTAATGTTGCAGATAATTTATACATGACCTGTATGTGTTCTGGTCGAAATGACCCAATGACTACTTTCTGAGAGTTGAATATCGTTCGAGTCGAGATATCTACATGATGCAATGCCCATCCAATCATGTCCGTGTAAGGTAAAATCCTTGGCCTGGTTGCTATCTTATGCAGTTATGCTTGAGCGATAATCTTATATTTGGTAGATAAGTTATCATTTTCATTGTTGCTTGAATCACTGGGACAATTTACCACTTCGTATTGTATGGTGTTGAACACATGCTCCATGTTTTAACTATGTTTATACTTCTAGGTGAAGTATCAGAAATAACGTCTGTGTTCTGGCCAGAACTTTCACTAGTTTCTTTAGGCGCTTTCTGTGGAGCCATGATATCAAATTCAGAGTTCTGTTACCTGTTACAAAGAATGAGAATGCAAAATACTAGTTATTTCGCTAATCCATCTCTAAGAAAACAAGAAGGTGATTCATAACTAAAAATCTTCTTTTCCTTAAATGCATAAACCATGCGTATACCTTCATTGACAACGCGTTTAATTCTTTTAATAAAAAATATTTGGGCGTTAAAATCTGATCTTATTTGGAATCATGTTCCTAAATTAGATATTAATGTCATTTATGGTTGATATCTCGGGAAAAGAACATAATTTGAATGTATCCAAGTTAATTTTGAGAAATAAATTAATTAGAGTATAATCCTCATTTAGTCCCTTAATTAATCATACCTATCACATAATCAAGTTTTGGCGTTTCGGGTCTCGGGGATCTTTAAAGCATTTTAAACTAAGACTTACGAAACGCGAAGTCGCGACAGGTTTTAATTAACTATAATCATATTTAACTCTCTTAATTAATCACGATTAGTTTTAAAATGTCAGGGTTTCGGGTATCGGGACTTCAAAGCCTTTATATGTAAGAGCATCCTGAATCGCGAAGTTGCAACGAGATTTACTCTTTGTTAATATTACTTAATCGTTAATGAACCTTTCTTAACATTTTATACTTTCGTGAGTTCTGGTATCGAGACTTCGAAGATGCTCAATATTGAACCTTTGTACTTCGCGGAACCCTAACTCCCAAAATTTCAAAAGAAAACCTTTATATAGATTGATTCATTAATTGAAAATGCGGCTCCATAATCTGCTAATAAATTTAAACTGTTGGATTGATCGGAAAACTTCATTTCAACGATGATTATCCAAGTGCATTTTTGTGCTTTTTAATTTAAACAAAAAATAAATTTATTTTAGTCTAAGGTTTAGAAAAAATATATATGTTTCAACATAGGATCCATATAGGGATCTCGTCTCCTTGTTAGATGAGAAGAACTTGTAGACCGAGTGCCTTTATTGGGTAAATGGAGTCATTATTGCAGTTTTGTGAAACACATTCTGAAAGAAAACACAAAGAAGGACTTAGGACTTCATACATACCTCCGAAAACTTTCAAAAATTAATCGTTCATCAATCTTGAATTCAGGATTTAATTACTTCCTTCTCTTAAACTGATTTTAGAATTGCTTGAGATAATCAAAACAACCTTAATCAATCTATTAGACTTTGTTCAATTTTATTCGCATCAAGGGAAAGTGATTTTAATGTTTTAAACAAGGAGTCCCGTGTTAGCTTAGAATGTAGATCTAGCCTGAAAAAGGAAATAGTTGTCAGAGTACGTTATAATACATATATAACAGCCTTATAGATATCATATACATTGCTTCACTGCCAACGAGCCTGTTCTGTACCCCGATGAAGTTATCTAATTCCCATATTGAATTTCATTTCATCACTTTAATTAATAACTTTGCATTTAAACACGGAGATGAGGGAAATCATTTTATGAATTTCCTTTCATCATCTCTGTTTAGACTAGATGGGGGAAATCATTTTAAGAATTTCTTTTCACCATCTGTCTTATATTTAATCAAACATAAAGTGAGGGCAATCAATTTGTACATAATAAAATATACCAGGGATGATATCCATTTATATTTTAGCAATAGAGGTATGTTAATTTACTTTGATTACTCTGAACTAATCCTCTTCTGACTATCAAAACATCTTCACTTACCATGAAGTTTTCATGGGGAATATTTATTTTCCAGGGACTTTCCTTGAGCGAATTTAATCAGTTTAAGTCTGTAAAAGGATTAGAGAAATTAATATTAACTCAAACATACTTTGTATTTCAGTTAAAGTCAGGAATACCATTAGAATTCTTTCTTGTTCTCAAGTTGAAAACTTGTTCTTAAGCTTTGAGAGTCAAAGTGAAGCTCTTTTTCTTCTTCAAAGATCGGAAAGAAAAGTTCTTTTGTAATTAATTAATTAATTTAATTTTATTTTTTATTTAGGTGACAATATTAACTCACATGAAACTTATGGCAATTTCACCAATATCTTTTTTGAAAACTTGACTTGGGTTAACAAGACGAAAGTTCATACCTCTGAATTTTTCTATATTTTATGTGAAGCAAATTGTTAGTTTATCACCTGTTTTGAGGGAGATTCAATGCGAGTAGAAATTTATTTTTAGTCTAAGGTTTAGAAAAATATATATGTTTCAACACTCATGAGTGAGAGTCTTCTAGGGAGGGATAATGCCAAACAACAAAACTTGCTTCAGTGACAGGGGGAGCACCCAATCAGAAGGATTGGAGAGAAGTTGTGGTATTCGATCGAGTGTGGGAGACAGAGCCACTCCAAGGATGGGAGATAACACTACTTTCAGGTGATGATGGAGGATGGAATGCCTCCCTCAATAAGAGGGAATTTTTATGATTTTTTAGAATTGGGAGCCATTCCCACCAATGGCCTAGGTGCCAGGCACATGGGAATCATCATGGGCACTAGATTGTCCCTTTCGTTTGGTAAAAACCCCCTTGTATTTTGAGTTAGGGGCTTGGTGATGGGATTTGTGGGTTTGTGTAGGGGCTTCACACCCACATA
>CBVK0103318938.1:0-16992 GCA_900067695.1 Picea abies
ATAACAATGCATAAAGAACATATATAACTGAAAATCAAATCTGGAAATTGTACAAGTTTTGGACAACTGGAAAATTCATTAATATGCTCAAGATGAAGTACCATGTACATAACATACCCTTCTCTCAAGGATAGTACAAATCTTCCCAGCTCTCCAAACCCTAGCTAGGGAAAATCAACAAAACCCTAGAAACCAAGACGATTGAATGTGCAAGAATCACTCCAACACATTCTCCAAGGGGCTAAATCCTTTTTATTTTTATCGAATCTCAACACCCTACAAGATATCGTCATATGCAATAAAAAGGATTCTCGTATATATAGGACATAAGAGAGACAACTATCCTTATGTACACGACTCTACATAAGTATAAACAATAGTAACTAGCGGTGTTACAGCCCCATTGGTCCAAGCAACTAGCCATGACATTATTTGGCGGGGACTGGATGATGACATCTGCATTAATCATTAAAATGGCAGGCGAGACTATTCCCCCACCCCCTCACTTGGCCTTGGGGCAGCAACACCTTCTTCTCAAGAATACATTTCTCCTAGTGGGCTCTTCTTCACCTATCAACCTTTTACAGTTCACCTTCTTGGTTTAACCTATTTGTATGTTAAAATCTCGCATCATGACAGAAAAACTGCTATCGTGGAACTTCAGCTCTATAGCTGAATTTGAAAACTTCTGAAACACCTATCAAAACTTCAGATATGTATAAACCAAAACGTTGTAGGAAATATTCAAGAGCATAGACACTGAATATCAAAAGATTAGACCATTCCAGCAGCAGCCAAATACTAGATCTAAGAAATAGAAGTCTAAAAATCAGATCTGAGCCTAAATCTGCTCAGCACCAGCCCAGCATTACACACAATATAGATCAGATCGAAAAACAGAATCACATGCTAACTCAATGCAACACCAGCCCTGTTGTTTATTAAATCAGCATAATAAACCAACAGCAAATAGAGGATATATCAGACCTAGAAAATTCAAATCAACATACTAAACAGAAGTACACATGAAAGATATCATATCTGGAAAAATCAGATCAGAACAAACATTTGCACCAGCAATCACGTCTCTTTTTATTACAGCAGAAAATAAGAATAAATCACACCAAAACAGCTTCTCCAAGTTTACAATGCTAACAGAAATAGCTAGCATGTTCCGTGATATCAGGAGCATCCTAAACCACGCTCCAAGATGGAGCGCACTCTCTAAAATGCTCCCAGAACATTCAGTGATATTGGGAGTGTCCTTCCGAGCAAGGATGTCTAGGGAGCGTCCTTGGAAATGCACTACCTAAAACACTCACGACATTGGGAGCATCCTACAAGAGGACACTCTTGGTCCAAATCAACACTCCAAGAGCGCATGCCCCTTGAAGAGCACTCCCTAAAACACTCATGAGCGCGCTCATTAAAAAGCTCCCAATGCCAAGAGCATTCCAAAAGGGGATGCCAAGAGCTTCCTACAAAGAAACACTCTTGATCTGGAACAATGCTCCTCGTAGGAGCATCTAGGGAGCGCACTCTCAAGCTTGCTGGAATACTCCCCGATTCTATTGAGAACTCCAAGCTCCCCGCCATGCTCATAAACGCTACCTCCCACACTCCCAAAGCTCCCTCCCACGCTCACGCCACCGTGACACTCCCCGACGCTTGCGCGAAAATGAAGACAAGGGCCCTTTTTTTCAATTTTGTGTTTTGGACCTTTGGGTTTTCATACTTCAATTAAATTATCATTTCAGAACTTATGAAAATGGCCTATTTTTTAAACATAACTCTTTGGTCATGTTGACAGTTGGCGGATAGCATATTTCAATTTTCATCCCATAAAAGATCGGAAGAGCGTTGACAGTTGGCGGATAGCATATTTCAATTTTCATCCCATAAATCACGACTCATGATATGTTTTCATGCCTCCTTCACATCCATCAACGTCCAGTGGTGACTTATGTCATTCACCTTTTAATATCCAATTCAACCTAGATATTCGACAATTTGAGGGTAAGATCAACACAAAAGCTTCAAAGAACTTGTTTTACAAGATCAAATCCTTTCTTGTTATTAATTGGTTCACAGATGTGAAGCAAATGGCCTTTGCTACTCCAAATATTCCGCCTATAGCATTGTGCTAAAGGGGGCCTATAGAAACCACTGCAACAACAAAGATCATCCATTTGATATTTGGAGTAGGATTGTTGAGGCCTTTTGCAAAGCATTTTATCCTTTGAATCATTTTATAAAGATTGATATATAAAAAGGCCACAACTTTACGGTTTACTTATCCAAAGATCAACCTCTGCTTGAATACATTGATAAGTTTCCATAATCTCACGGTACCTTTGAGCCTCCACAACTCAAAGTGTAATAAGAACCTCAAGTATATGAGTGTTCTTACATCCTATACCTAGACAAACCTGTAATTCTTGAATAGCAATAATTGGGTGATGTCTATTGTTTTCCAACAAGATCGAGGGAAAATTGAGGGCAAGGTAGCATCCCAAGGATCAACCTATATCTCAACGCAAGAAAGATTCCAAGACCAAAGTTTCTAATAAATTGTCAACTGGAATTTTCAAGGCAAACTCGGTGACCTCGTAAGATAACGCGTAACAAGCAACTACTTCCTTTTATATGGTTTAAGAATTTATATGTTTATCACTAATAGAAGGGTGATGCATGAATGATTAATCATTAATCTACCATAGATGACATTTCTAACTTCATAATAATGTATGTTTTCATATATTTTGCAACTAATTCAACATTCTACATTTTTTTAATATAAATGAATTATATTATATAAAAATATATATTATATACAACACGCTACCAAGATATTGTGGGAAATGGAGCTCCCACTCCCATGCTTTGGCACCCTTGAACATGTTACTCTTCATTCTACACTACTCAGGCAAAGAATATACTTAAGCCTAAACTAAAGCGTTGCTCCTTCCTTTTACAGAGTAAGAAGAGATGGATTACAAGGATAAACCCTAACTCTCAAACAAGTCCACAAGAGAATGGGTGCACAAGTGGAGTGCTCTACATGTGCCAAGTAGGTAGGCACATGACCACACATGCATACTCTCCCATCAAGCACCTCACATCCTACCCAAGTAGCTACAATGGAAGCACAATGGGTTACAAGCAACTGGTAAAACACTCCCGCATTGCAAGGAAAGTATTCTCTATTAAACCAAGATACTCTCATATCATCTAGAAACTGCAGAATATTCAAAGTATACTTCCCTTTTCCAAGGAAGACTTCACCTGAAACCTGCAAATCCCATGTGTCTTACCCTTGGATCTCAAAACCTCTGGCTACTAAAGAACAAGTATCGCTATAATCAACTCCCTCTTCCTAAGAGAATCCTCTAGCAACAAAACTAGCCTTGGACTTATCAGTTGCAAGCTTGGTGTTGTGCACACCTCTAGAATCAAACATTGATTCCCCTAAACGACTTGGATGTTGGCCCTGTCTCCGAGACATCAAACTCCTCCATCATGGCATCCTACCATACCTACTCTTTTGTTACTTGCTCACAACTAGAAATTTTTTTCATATGAATATAAGTCATTAATGCAACATGAGTTGGAAAATTCTCAAGAGGATTACTCACACAAAATGTGGTTTTAGCCACTCCCTCTTGTTCCTGTGCATCCTTCAATGTATGGGTAAGCCATCTCAACTTCCTAGCTAAACTTGACCGTAACGAGGCCTTTAATCCTTCACTGGAACCTTGTTGATCTCAATCTGATTTCTCATTCAATTTCACATCAAACTTTCGGACATCAAACTTTTCAACTTTGTCAATCACTAAAGGAGGTTCCTATAATCTTGAGGACCATCCATACTCATCAAATTTCACAACCCTGCTTACCACCACTGTCTTTCGTGATGATGGAATATACATCCAATAAACCTTGGAAGTCTCGTTGTATCAAAAAATGTACCTTTGTTACTCAAGGGATCAAGCTTATAGTCCTTTTCTCATCAAGAACATGGATGTAAACTAGACAACCAGAAAACACAAAAATGTGATACCTCAATGTTATCACCAATAAACACCTCCTCCAATGTTTGTCCTTCGGGTTCCTATGAGCACATCAATTCAAGATATAGGGTAAGCCATCCCGACTTCCTAGCTAAACTTGACCGTAACGAGGCCTTTAATCCTTCACTGGAACCTTGTTGATCTCAATCTGATTTCTCATTCAATTTCACATCAAACTTTCAGACATCAAACTTTTCAACTTTGTCAATCACTAAATGAGGTTCCTCTAATCTTGAGGACCATCCATACTCATCAAATTTCACAACCCTGCTTACCACCACCGTCTTTCGTGATGATGGAATATACATCCAATAAACCTTGGAAGTCTCGTTGTATCAAAAAAGATACCTTTGTTACTCAAGGGATCAAGCTTATAGTCCTTTTCTCATCAAGAACATGGATGTAAACTAGACAACCAGAAAACACAAAAATGTGATACCTCAATGTTATCACCAATAAACACCTCCTCCAATGTTTGTCCTTCGGGTTCCTATGAGCACATCAATTCAAGATATAGATTGCCATATTATACACCTATGCCGAAAGATACATGGGCAAAACTATGTCATGGATCAAGGCCTTAGCATCTCAATGGTGGATCAATTCCTCCTCTCTGCAACCCCATTATGTTGCCAATTGTAAGGCACTGTCAACTCCCTCTTGATCCCTTCTTCCCTACAAAATGCATTAAAATCCTTAGAGGTTTACTCTCCACCATTATCAAATACAAGCACTTTGATCTTCTTCCCTCTCCAATTTGCAAACCAAGACTTCAAACCCCTTAAAAGTAAAGAACGCTCAATCCTTCGTCTTCATGAAATAAATCTAGGTTTCAATAAGACTCTACATTGTAAAATAATGGAAACATAATAGAAACTACCCATCAATGATGAATAAGTCATTGGTCCACACATATCCAAATGGATCAACACAAGAATCTCTCACAATTTCTACAAATTAGATGAAAAAGCAATGTTTGAATGATTGTCAAGTACACATTCCAATCTCATCAACCTTGAAATATGGTAATCCTTGCACCATGCCCTTCAAGAGTGGAAGAGTTGCATAGTGTAAGTGCCCAAATCACTTTTTCCACAGCTTGCTCAACTTGCCACTGTCATGCACTAGAGCTTCATGCTTCATAGTATTAGCAAGGGGAATGTAAGCCCTCCTTCCCACACACCTCTAGCAAGAATCTAAGAACAATGTTGGCTGTAATCTTCGATGGTGTGCCACTGATCATCAAACTCAACCAATACACTTCACATCTCTAATCACTATGACAAAAGGAAGGCTCCTTATTAATCTAGGTACCAAAAGAACATCACACAAGTCAAAAACATTCCCTGAAGGGAATGGTGTTGAATCCAATCATTGTATGTTTCAAATTGTCACCCAACTCCACTTGCATGCCCGCATCTTGTTCTTGCAACTCACTGAAAAACTTCTTCTTGAAGGTTATATGTCAAGATTCTCCATTGTCCACATACCAACCAATACCAAAAGTGGCATTCTAGAAAGGAATGAAACCATAGGTAACGCAGTTTCAAGCTTGGATGCTAACGCGTCCACTCCGGCTATAGTTTCTCCACTGTTGAGATTTGGATACCTTGGAAAGTGGTCCCCATGTGCTTATGTCAAGGACAGACCTTAGATGGCAGCCTCATATGACCTCAGAATTTCTACATCCACTCCTTACAAATTACTTCTATTGTTGCTCATCCTTCCCTTTCTTATTTTCTAAACATCGATTGGCATAGTTTCCTTTCTTCCGACATTTGACATAAGTCACATGACTCAAGTCCTTTGTACCATGATATGAAGATCATGCCTCTTCCTTGTTACCCCTCCTAGGTCTTGGTTTCTTACCACCTTTCCTCACCTTCTCAATAAAGGCTAGCTCTTGTACTTCATCAATCCTAGCTTCCACTTGTTCATACCTTGTTTCTTCATGAATGAAAGCATCTTGAAGCTTTTCAAAAGTCGATAGGTGTTCTCTAGCACATACACCTTGCAACACTTCCCATGGTGGTGAGAAACCACTGAGTGCAATGGGTAGTAACTCCTCATCTTCAATCTTCATAACAATCACAAAGCGCTAATATTTAAACTCAATGATCTTCATCAGATAGCTCACCACTGCATCTATGTCTGTCATGCATGCAGGAGTGGGTTTATTCCGCGAGAGCAACTTCTAGATTAAAATAGACCGTCTAATATAGAGAAATCAATCGTTCATACATCTCCACTAATTTTCCTGCAATATGAGGAATCATGTGATCCTTCACGAAATCCAAGAGGATCCTCTTCATCTTAGCAATTTTCTTCTCAATTTGAGCCAATTATTGGTAATCAGTAGGAATTGTAGCCTCTTCCCTTCAACTATACCCCCTAGGTTCATCTCATCCATCAATGTTTGCAACCTACACTTCCAAGGGTTCACACTAGAGGCTCCCACCAGTCAGACACACTCTGATACCAACCCAGTTCAACATTCCTGCAGCCCCTTGAATCACAACTTGAAACAAAAAATATTGGCCGCAATCAGCAACCTATCACAAGTTCAAATCACCACTTTCGGGCATAAAATGCACACCAATCACTAGAGTTTCCTGAGCATCACACCCACTAACCTCTCACAAGCATGGATCAGCTTTAATCATTGGAACTTCCCGGGCACCACAACCTCCATCTCACAGGTAGCTGAATTCTCCACACACTGGACGGAAAATTTCAGTAGGCACAGCTCTGATACCATGTTAAAATTTCACCTCAAGACAGCAAATCTGTACTCATAGAACTTCAGCCTTATAGTTGCGTCTGAAAACTTCTGAAACCCCGATCAAAACTTTAGACCTGCATAAACTGAAATGTTGTAGGAAATATTCAAGAGTGTAGACACCATATATGAAAAGGTTGGATCATTGCAACAACAAACAAATATTATATCTAAAAAATATAAATCCGAAAATCAGATCTGCAAACATAATCTTCTCAGCACCAGTCCAGCATTTAACTCGCATAAACCAGATCTAAAAAATCACTAACTTGGCTAAGCACCATCCCAGCAGTTTATTAAATCAGCATAATAAACAACCAACAAATAGCAAATACATTAGATCTGGAAAATTCAGGTGAGCATGCTAAGCAGCTGTACACAGAAGAGAGATCAGATCTTGGAGACATGGATCAGAACACACATTTGCACTAGCAATCACATCTCTTTCTATTACAGCAGAAAAGAAGATTAGACCACACCAAAACAACTTCTCCCAAGCTTACTATGCAAAACAAAACATAAGGCAGTCTCAACTACCACATTACTCTCCAATCTGCTCTACTCAAGAAAAGAATGTACTTAAGCTAATATTCTAAAGTGAAGCGCTCCTTCCTTTTATAGACTTAGAAGAGGAGTGAATTACGAGGTAAAATCGTAACCCTAGACTATACCCACAAACAGAAATAAGATAAGATATTTTTATTAATGTCCAAAAAATGACCACAAATGTAGGTCAATGGAACTAAAGGATACATCCAGTGTGTGTACAATGTGGGAGTGCAAAAGCACCTCCCATATAATGAGAGAAAGATATAAGAAAAAGAAGAAAACTGAAAGTACAGTCTAGGTAAATATCCGACAAGGCAAACCGGCCGGTTTCGGTTTCGGTTCAACGGTTTTTAAAACTATGGTCTCACCACTCTACGATCTGAAGTACTCTAGAACTTGGACTATCGTTTGTTGCTCTGATCTGATGGAAGGGCCTAGAAATATGAGGTGATCCCCCTAGTACCACTCTACGATCTAAAGTACTCTAGAACTTGGACTGTCGTTTGTTGCTTTGATCTGATGGAAGGGCCTAGAAATATGAGGTGATCCCCCTAATCTGCCCCAGGTGGGGGGTAGCATGCAAGCGCTGAGATCTGCGATTAAGAATCTCCCTGAAAAAAGAGCTAGGCACCTTTGACCCTGATATCGGAAGAAAGTAGAGAGGGAGCCCCCTAAGTCCCTACAGAGGCAGTAGTAACGTCCTCTAATCTCATAGTACACAGGGAACCCAAAAATAAGGTGTCTCTCAGTCTCTGGATGGTGTAGGTGACACATCTGGCAGACCCTATCAAAACATGGGAGATGTGATCAATCTCCACTCGAAGTCAGTGAGATCCAACCCAGAGTTGTCCCAAAGGGATCCTGAGTGAATGCATCCAATGTCTGTACATGTATGGGGGGCAAACAATGATACCATCTTGTAGCTCCAAAAAGTTCTCTAAGTAGAATGACATCTTCGAGCCGAAGCTCATCGGGGGTGAGGTCCAGGTGACCTGAATATATAATTTGTATATGTCCTTTCGCATGTCTCAGTTCAGGATCTATCTAGTCGACAAGAGATGGATCGACGCATCCAAGGAGTACCTGAAGGGGGGAAGGCGCTCTAGGGAGATGGTCATCGACTGGAGAAGCCGAGACACCTCTAAAAACCAACCACGTGTGAGGCCTGTGGAGTGATCGAGACTAGGGTTTCTAACGAGCAAAATGCAAGATAGGGGTATTGCTCTCTCCTGGTAGCAAAGTCCCTGAAGGATCTAACTCTATGGATAAAGGAGATCAAACGATAGATAACCTCTAGATGAAATGGTTGGACGTCGAACTTCGCCTGAATAATCGTATGTGGAACTGTACGTTTGCATCTGATGATGCGTCTGAGAAGCAAGGTCTAATCTCTCTCCAACCGAGCCCAATTTGTTTATATCAAGCTCGGTCCCCAAATCTCCGAGCCATAGAGTACTGTGGGTCTGATAATTACCTCCATGAGGTAGAGATTGGATGAGATGTCCTAAAACTCACCTTGGAAGCATTGTCTCTCAATGACTGCTAGGGACCCATACCCTTTGTTGAGTCGAGGCGAGTCGAGGCTGGAGGGCCTGTCGCATACCAAAATGAGGCCTCATGAATTGAACCCCCAGGTAGGTGTAAGATGTGTTGATCCCAATCTCTACCCCCATGAAGTAGTAGTGTAAGTCTGTGAGAAGCCGCTTTGATGTATTGAAGATAGTGACCTTGGTTTTACCCAAGTTGACCATCAATTGTCGGAGGTCACTGAAACTAGCTAGGGCATCAATCTGCCTTTATAAGCCCTTAGGAGTAGAGGCCAACGGGATCAGGTCATCTGCGAACGAGAGCAGGGAAATCAGCACCTCAAGAAGGAGACAACCATCTCCATCTTGGATGTGAACATGGAGGAAAGACTCTAACTCATCAATACAAATTTCAAAAAGCATCGGCGAGAGGGGGCATCCCTACTTTACCTCGATGGTACTCTGAATAAAATCGAAGAGGGTGTGAGCCAACCTGAGATGTCCCAAAAGTGACTCATACAATCTCATGATGGTTGCTAGGAGTGTCTCAGATATGTTGATGTCGCAAAGTCTCTGGAATAAAGCCTCTCGTGGCACCATGTTAAAAGCTTTTCGAAAGTCTACAAAACAGCAATAAATCTTCAAAAAGCGATGGTGGGCCTCTTCAATAATGCCTCTGAGTGTGAAAATGTGATCGATCGCCTGGTAATCTGGGCGAAAACTGACTTGTCCTTTAGCTTTGAGATGGCAACTCTCCAAATTATCAAAAAGTTGTCGATGCAAAGTTGTGGCATAAAGTTTGGAGATTGTATGTCCCAAAATGATAATCCTCTAATTGTTCAAATCAGAACTACTCCCTCATTTGTGAATAGGGTGAATGATGTGTCTTGTCCAAGACTGGGGGAAACCTTAACATACCACATTGTTAAATAAATCAACAATATATGAGTCAAAGGAAACGATGCCATGCATAAGGAATTTGGCCTGGAGGCCTTCTTCATTCGCTACTCTGTTGGTGCTCATAGCTCTGGCTACTCTCGTGATGTCTCTCTCCGAGAAAAAAATGGCAAGAGGAAGAGGGAGGCCTTAAATCTCCCTCCCAAGCTCTCACAAATGGCAGCCTTCAATATCCCTCCCAACCTCTCCAATCTATTTTCCAAGCTTTCCAATCTCTCTAGGCAGCCTTCAATTTTCCCTTCAATCTCTCCAATCTCCCTTCAATCTCTCCAATCTCCCTTCAATCTCCATCAATCTCCCTTCAAGTCCCTAAAGAATTAGCAAGAACCCTCTCGAAACCCTCTTAGCAATGATGAGTGAAATGAGTGAAATGAGAAATAGAAAGAGAGAAGAATGGAGCGAGTGAGTATTTTAATCCCTTAGAAACCCTAGCCATTCCTTTTCCTCTCTTATGGAACCTTGTCTTGGTTCCCACTCACTGCCAAAACCAAAAAAAATTACCCAATCTTGCCTCACCGGTGTGGTTTCTTAACAAGTGATTCGGGGAGCATTTTTTAATGGAGGGAGCGCTCATGGAGCGATCGCTCCCGATGTTGTGCAATGTATTTTTATAATTGTTATTTTACAAAATGTGTACCTTGTAACTAATGCCAACAGAACTGATGTGAAGACTGACAATGTAATTGTATCTGCATAATGTTACCCATATCCATTGATTGTATATATGTACTTACAGGAATGACTATGGATGACCAGATATAACTTTCAAATGTCACTACCTATTAATAAATGTATTGGGCGTGCTTAGTGCTATAATTATCTCTACATATGCAATGCATGATGCAGACAGAAGTGCTGCAAATATAATACATCTGGCAGGTAGGCACTCTGCTGCAAGGACATCACCGGCAACAGTGTAAAACACGATAACAGCTGAAATGCATGACCATCCAAAAACACCAATATAAACTTACACACCAGGGAAAATTTCCGGGGCTAAATTTGACCCATGGGCTAATTTTCCATGCTTTTAAAAAAAAAAGATTCCTCAATTTCCATTTTTTCTAAAAATGATTCACCCAAATTCTATAGAAAAAAAAACTATTTTACCTTAAAAATCACCAAAATTTTATAGAAACTATATAAAATCCTTAGAAATTTAAATATTTTTACAAAAATATCCCCAAACTTTTTACAAATTGCATATTATGGACAAGTAAGATTCACCAAACTTTCTACATTTTAAGATAAGTTTCCATCCTTAAAATTATCCCTGTTACACACCTGTTTGATCGAAAGTCTTCGCTGTCTCTGACTGTTAATCCAGCCTCTGAGTGCTGGAAAAGATACAACCATATAGAAATTACAAGAACTCCAACATTATATTATATGATACATCAAAAGAAACTGCAGACCACAAAAATTTTAAGATATCTCCGTACAAAGAATCCATTGTGTTCTATCCTATAAATAAAAAAAGCTAGCAAATAATAAAAGTATACCAGATCAGTGGCAACTTACTTGATTTGAAGGTATGGCACTTATATAGTACTCTTTATCCCTGAAATTCTTCTTAACCAAAGTTTCAATGTCTGGATTATGTTGATATGTTAGCACAGTGATATAAAATCATAAACAGTAATATATAGAAGAAATCAAATAGCTAATATCTAAATCAGACCAGAAACAACTCTAAATATAAATAGGAGTTATGAAAAGAAACTATAACAGTAAACTCATAAAGGAAATAGAAAACAAAGCAAGCCCAAAGGATAAAAGGGAAATGAAAACCTAACAACAGTATGCAAGTCATGGAGAATTTAGCATCACTGCTAAACATAAGCCCAGTCCTTAACAAATGTTTCAATCCTAATGCCAAAAACACATTTTAAAAGAAAAACAGCTGTCAAAACCAAACAGAAAATACTCCAAGAACAGGTAAGAAAAATTCTTCTGTTTTGAGCCTGCAGTACAACTACTGGAAACAAATGTCTCCCTTCCAAGTGTTATTACTGCTATTACAATTGAGCTAATGATTGCCAAAACCAGTGCCCCCGTGTCAAATATATAGGTTCCCTCAAATATAGACATTACAGCATATATCATCGAAACTAAGCCCTGCGCCATAGCAAATAACTATACCTCACTCTTATTTCATTAATTGCAGATTTGTTATTTTATTTTTTTTGCAGCAGCAATGGCTTCCAACCAAGGTACTTCTAGTCCAATGCCCAGGGTCAACAAGAGGACTGACTATTATCCTCTTTGGAGACATGTTACAAAGGTTTTAAGAATTCCTGGTGGTGGTTCATGGGAATGGATACGCAATCTTTGTCCAGTTAGATGTTGTATTTGTCATAGAGCAAATGGTGTACATCTGCAAAGCCTTGTCATTCGTATGCTTTCACAACTAGCAAGCTCTTCATCAGCAGAAAGAAAATGGAGCACCTATGGTTTTATTCATTCAGGGAAGCGCAATAGGTTGGGTTCACAGAGGGCTCAGGATCTTGTTTACGTGCATTCCAAACTTTCCCTTGCATCTCGTAGGGGTCCAAAATACGGTAGTGGGCCTTCTAAAGAATGGGATATGGATATGGAATACCCTGACTTGGACATCTCTCTTGCTGCACTGAATCTTGAGAAACCTAGAAGTGGAATTGGAAGATATTACTGCTTGCATTATGTATCACTTGTAAAATGTCTTTTATGTTTCTCATTTACATGTTCTTGCTCTTTTATATATATATATATATATATCGTGTTTCCCCGTTTCCTAATTTTTGTGGGGTCACATTTCCAGCGCATTTCCTTTTCGTAGTATCATGGAACATAGGCTACAAACCTCCCAATATATATGTGCTCAGCCCTCTTGGCACCTATGCGCATCCTTCACAGGATCTCTAAAACAATAAGAACCTTTGTATGGCAAGAAGGATAGAAAAATTCCGAAAAGATATATCATTTGGCTAGTTGGCACTTGGTTTTGACTAGCAAAGACAGAGGAGGGCTGGCTATCAAGGACACAATTCTAATCGAAAAAGCTCTCGGCACAAAAATTGCTTGGAATCTTGTCCCTAGACCTCATCCATTGTGGACAGCAGCAATCATATCAAATTACCTCCATGGAAAAGAGTGGAAAAGGTGCCTAGATTCTTCTATCCCCATTCCATTGGGATCTTCAATATCATGCACAATCAAAGCTACAGCTTTCCTAATAACCTCCTAGCACTCTTAACAACCAGGTAATGTTCAAGATATAAAGCCTTGGACTGATTCTATAAAGGGATACCCCAGCTACCAACCCTCAGAAGAAGCCAAAAGCCTCCTTCAAGAATCTCAAATATCGCTATCAACAAATCTGGTTGTGTGGGATGCAGATGAGAAAGGAAATTTCAGAGATTGGAAGATACAGAGACCCCAAAAAATTCAAGAATAGGAATGGCAACGGGTAATGAAATATCTGAAAGGAAAGGCACCCTTAAATCATGCTACACCTAATAGTAAATGCTAGGGACTCAATGACTGTTCTCATGAAACATCTAGCTATCCTTATTTCTGATATAACAGCTTCCCTTTATAGCTTTCTCTACTTGGGAACGTTGTCTCTTTCTGCTCTGCTCCACTCATTCGATTGACAAAACTGCCTTGCACACTTCTGGCATCTGCCGGCAGTCCACGTAACCTTAAGGAATCGGGGCAATCTTAATTTCCCTGCCAACTCATTTCCCTGCCAACTCATCTCTTGCCAGCTCCACGATCCCTTGTGTTGTTGGCAGTAATCATTCAAGAGGATTCAAAATGATTCTTTTACTGATTTTGGCATGTTTCTTCTTGATTTCTAGTGTGCATCAAAATTGGGACCAACGCGCGTTCAATAATATCATTCAAGAGGATTCAAAATGATTCTTTTACTGATTTTGGCATGTTTCTTCTTGATTTCTGGTGTGCATCAAAATTGGGACCAACGCGCGTTCAATAATCTTTTAGGCTTGTTGTGCATTGTCAAAACTCGATCCAATGTGCACTCTTTGTCATTCCTTCGCACATTTCCTTAGGCACGCACAAAACATTGGAATGAACCGCACAACTTCGATTGTGTGCGCGCGCAAAACTGAACCCAAAAATTTGGGTGCCAAGAGGCCCCCACCACTATTATTTGGCTCGTCCTCAAGCCAACTGCTTTATGGAATGATCGTCGCAGTTGACGACACAACCCGTTTGACTTCCTCAATGAAGTCTTTATACTGGCGCTCGGGCTCATTGAATTGGCCCTGGAGATCCTTTAAAAGTTGAATAGGTTCCTCGACGTTGATAGTTGTGACCTGAGAAGTTTTACATCGTAGAGCTCAGTATACCATTCCAGAGCCCTATCGACCATCAAAGTGATCAACTCTCGCATATTTTGTTGCTCAGCCCTTAATGTAGTAATCTCCTTCGTTCTTGTGCCAATGAAAAGCATTGCAACGATGCACTCTTTGGGAGGCAACAAACCTACGTCCCATTTTTGCTACATGACCTTTGTCTCTGCAACATGAGTCCACTCATAGAGTAGTGACCTCAAGAGGGCTCTATAAATGATCCACAAATTGAAGCTTTGAGTAACCATCGCGGTGAACCCTTGGGCACAATTGCAACTCTCTTTAGTGGTGGTTACGGCCTTAGTGATCTGTTGCTAAAGGGTGGTCTCCTACTGCGTTAGTTGTTGTAGTCGATCACAAAGTTCGAGATCCTCTAACATAAGAGCTTGAATGTGCTCAACAATCGCTTTCATTTTCTGCAGAGCCAAAAGATCCAATTGCATCGGTCCCTGCTGGGAGACCTGGGAGTAGGCTTCATTGAGAGCAATGACCATGTCAGTGTGGTCGCTAAGAACAACCGCAAATTGGCCCCGAGTGTCCGCGTACGTTGCCACTTCAGCCATGTGTAAGTCATGTAAAGTTTGTCGAGCCTCCTCAACTCCCTTACGCACGCAGAATTCTTGTTGTAATTGAGATAGCGTGGCGTCGTGACTGGAACGTTCTACCTCATAGTGGAGGCGTAATTGGGCCCGTTCCTAGTTGATGGATTCATGGCGTTCTTCGAGCTCATGGACCATGGAAGTGATAAAGATCTGGATGTTTGTTGTAGGGACCTGTCACAAATCTAATTCGGTTATGGCCGAGACTAAATAAATGACTGCGAGTAGATCAACAATGAGTACACGACGAGTACTGGCTCACGGAACCTCAATGGTTGGATTAGGTGAAGTTCTTCGAGCTCATGGACCATGGAAGTGATAAAGATCTGGATGTTTGTTGTAGGGACCTGTCACAAATCTAATTCGGTTATGGCCGAGACTAAATAAATGACTGCGAGTAGATCAACAATGAGTACACGACGAGTACTGGCTCACGGAACCTCAATGGTTGGATTAGGTGAAGAGGGAGATTTTGGTAAGGAGGGCAGAGCAAAATGTTGGCCCAAAATATGCATCTTCTTGATCATTTCGTTCTGGGAGGCTTGTTGTCTGGCTAACTGCGTGCAAATCTCTTTCATAAATCTTGCAACCTGTCGGCTTTGAGTGGGAGAACCTTCCTCAGTTTGCTTATTCGGTTTTGCACGTCGATGTTTGCTTGCCCCAAAGTGAGGTTTGGACAGAAATGCAAGCAAGGTCGTTTCTTCTACAATCGGGGTTGGTTGCGGTGGAGGTGAAGGATCGCGCTCGGACCCGAAGTCAATCTTGATATGAGTTGGGGTCTGAGTCTTGGACATCGGCTTTCTCTTTTTGGCTGCAGCAGTTCACATCAAACCCACTCGCATGGGGAGGTTTTGTATGCATTGGCTCTATTGTTGTCTAAATCCCCTAGTTGCAATCTTGGGCTGGCCCTGAGAATTATGCGTCCTGATTTCAACTTCATATTATAAATTGGAGAAGGGAGGTTAGTCTTGGGCCGACCAATGCTCAACGCCTGCTGTAATATCTATCTCTGTAATACAAAAAGGAAGCAAGGCTTTGGTTTTTCCTATAGCTACGCGGGGAAAGATGACCACATAATAGAAGCTACAGGTAAATTGAATATGATGTTCATACCTGTTGAAGTTGTGGGATGGGATGCAGAGTTGCTCGGCAGACGCATTGATCAATAGGGAGTACCATTGCTTGAATGTTTTAGAAATGGCAGTCTATTCCTCGACCCCCTTGGAATGTTGGAGCGGTAAGAACTGGGGAGCGAGAATGAGGGGGTAGTCGCCATATCGATTTCAAAGGCGGGAAGTGGCTTCCAAAAGACCATGCCTAGCAATAAAAGGACCCAACCATAATAAAATTCTTTCCCCTCATCCTGGGCGTTCAGGCAGTCAGTAACAAATTCTTTAAATAGCTAAGGGAAGGGGCCCAAGCCATCTAATGCCCTTCAAAAAAGCGCTCGTTCATGAGAACGACTCTGATTGGACATTCTCCCTTTCGACACTTGCAAATAAGAATGCAAGCAAGCAGAGGAGTTGCAAACCTGACCACTGAATCGTTTATTACGGGGATGAGAGCGTCTCATTTGCCTCTCTGTGTGTCGTATTTAGAATACACCTCCTCCAGCGATGCATCCTTTGACTTGAGAGTATTAGCTGGATTTTCACCTAAAGTGGGTACACCAGAGACTCTATGTATAATGGCCTGGTCAATGAGATACAACCGGTCCAACCAAAGGTATCCCCTGTGTACAAGAGTGAGGAGGAACTGAAAACATGACTGCAAGGCCTGGGCCCGACCGAAGTGTGGACATTTAAGAAAGGATAGGATCTTGAATTGCTTCAAAGGTTCTACCCAGTCTTGTATTACCATTTTATCAGTGCCATCGTCCTGTCGAATGACCTCTATGTATCTATCGACCCAAAGTTCAGGAAAAATGGTGGGAGTCGCGGACATTCTAATCAACACACTTGAGAAGGGGTACCTTTGAGAATGGAAGGCCTTGTAGGACTCTACAGGTAAGTATAGGATCAATAAGTGGTAGTTCTTTCACGGCCTTAGACTTTGTATAAAATAAAACGAAACATATAACAAACTTAAAACAATAAAACAAAAACTAAATAAAGAAATAATAAAACATATAATTAAAAACACAAAGTAAAAAAT
>CBVK0103318961.1:2847-13879 GCA_900067695.1 Picea abies
TACATCAAGCAGTTGATGGAAGTCCTCCATGGAGGCTTCTTATGGATGGAGGAACCTGTCTCCATTGACATGGAGTTGATAGTGTTCATCAAAGGTTTTTCGTCCTTGGGAGAGAGTCCCATGCAGTATCTTGATGACAAGACAAAGGAGAAGGCTCTGACTGAGGAAATGAAGAAGACATACAGCACAGAGAGGGGCTCGCGCGGTATTATAATAAAACAAATCAATGACGCAGCCACCTGGATGGCCACAAAGCTCATGGCTTGCAAAATCCTAAGGAAGTGTCACAAGGAGGAAGTCCCTATAGGGTTTATCACAGCTACATCCCAGTGCACTAATGGCACCATGCCCATTTGGGCCCCTACCTATTGAACATGTTCCTCGACGAATGCAAAGACACACAATACTTGGGGATAGAATTTTATTATTCATGGTTAATCATTATGATAGCATTAGTCAGATGGAGGGAGCCTCCATATTCATATTTTTGCGACAGAATTGACCATTGTTGCACAGTGCAATACACATCAATGGGGAGCACATCAGACCCCAAGAGAAGAAGTGGCAACACGGGTACCTTTGCGCAGTACTTCAATGATATCTAGGAAAGTATATCCAATGCATAGAGAATTACTCCAGAGGTTTTTGCACAGTACCAAGGCATCGCCAACTTTATAGCGGCACACCACAACATGTGGATACAGGTGCGCAGGGATCCAACCAAGGAATGGTTGCAAATCCAATACTACATTAGTGGAGAAGATGTAGAAATGGAAATGCGTAACTGGAAAGATGACTGGAAGATCCCAGTCATTACTAAGGAAGGGCCCATGGGAAAGGAGGTCGAAGAAGGGGGATCTAAGACACCTGCAGGAGACAGTTTTTCACCTAAAAATTTGAATCCAATTCAGAAGGCAGTGCAACAGAATAAGGGGAGTGTGTCAAAGAAGGATGCGCAGGAAGGAAAAATGACATTGACCCATCACAAGGAGAACAAGGAGTGGGGGACACAGTGCCACAAGGAACTCCCTCGGTAGCCACCCCAAAAGAAACAAGGCCACCTAAGCGACCAATTATGCACATAGGGGGGTCGTGCAAGAAGTCCAAGGCTCACAAGCAGTTGTCAGAATAGACCATTATGGAGGATGACGCCAACCTCATCGTATAAAAAGTACAAGATTGTGCAGTTAAGGAATTCGAAGAAGCCCAGCACCAACAAGTAAAAATACAAGAGGATTTGGTGGACATAAGGAAGGTCTTGGAGCAGATAAAAGAAATGTAAAGGCCGAAAGGGGGAATAGAATCCTTCCCCACAACAACAAAAGTAAAGACAAGGACTACGTCGAGCGAACAAGACACCATCCAAACCATAGCGCAGGCGAGTCCAAATTTCCAAATCACATCAAACATGTTGCAAATGGACAAAGGCGTAGCCCATACACCACTGAAGGATCTGGCACAGGGAGATTTGGTACTGGTAAGGATACCAACCAAGGCATTGTACAAGCTTCAATTTAGTGTCACGCAAGAAGTGCAGTCATGTGCAAGGACAGATGCAGCGAGACTACAACATACAAAGAATGTCATGGAAGCCTTGGAATTGGTATTCGAGTAGGTCAAGCTCGAAACAAAGGAGAAAAGCGAACATCCAGACAGGTTGGAGCAGGGATTGACAGCGGCGTACAAACACATTCCCAACATCACGCAGGCAACAGAGAGAAGTGCAAAGGAGAAGATCAACCTCATTGTGTAGACAATCAATTAGTATAGGCAGGAGATCGAGGAACTAAAATAAAATCCCAATCCCACGACTCCTCTTGAGGTCTGATAGTAAAGGAAAGAAGAAGTTGCACTCCAAATTAAAGAAATGGAGAAACAAGCAAGCACAGCAATAGAATTGTTCAATAGAGTCACGCATCTCTGGATAGTGTTGGAAGAGGATGAACAGGTCCAATAGTGGGACCCAAAAGAAGAAAGACTCAACGCATCCATACAAGAGATCAAGCAAAGATAGAAAGAGATGAGCATCACAAAGCACATGAAGGGTACCTGGATATGAAGAAGTTGCAGTCAGAATTGAAGACTGCGTAGACAAAGAAGCAAGCAAGACAAGAAGAACTGGAACCCATTCAAGAGAAAGCAGCACAGATGATCACGCATTTGGATGAGGAAAAGAAAAACATGACACAATCATGGATAGAGTGTGAAAAACTAATCCAAGAGGAGATCATAGCGCAATCAGTGGAGGCAATCAAAGAAAAATTTGCGCAGGTCCAAGAAAGAGGAAGGGAACTCATAGAAAATTCCCACATTCTGGCAGAGGTTGTTCAGGGAGAGCGCATTGCCTAGGTGGCTCGAGATGAGCCACATGTCAGTGTTGGGGGTTTGTTGGGTGCAAGCCTATTTTGAGGAAATACCTATTTTTGGAAGGTAAAACCCATTTTTGGAGAAGAACGGTTGGAAGGAATAGAAACACATGCGAGGGAAAGTCGCATGCAAAGGAGGAAAGCATGCAAGACGTGCAGGTAGGAAAACCTAACCATGTTAGGGTTAGGGTTTTGGTAAGAGATTGTAACAACTAAGAATCTTGTAAATTAGTATAAATAAGAACCTAGGAGGTCTAGTTTGGGTTTGAAGAAGTGTTCCAAGGTAGTTATGAATTGTAAGAAACTATTGTGATACCTTTTTGTAAGTTGTTGAGTTGTAGAAGAGTTAGGTAGATAGACCTTGAGGGCTAGATCATAGGCTGAGGAGCCTGGTGTGATCTAGTTGGCCTCACAAAGGTTGTGGAACCTATGTCTTGATTGTATGATTGGAATTGTAGTGCGCATAGCGCCATATTTTGCAAAAATTATAAATAAAAGAGCCTAAGAAGCCAGATGTTTGTGGACGTAGCCTAGGAGGGGGTGAACCACGAAAAAAATTGTGTACTGTGTGATGATTGAATATATGTTTACTTTCTGTTAATTCTCCTTTCTCTCTTCAGGAACTCAGGCCACTGACCCCTCTGAAGGAAATAGATAGTTTTACATCATTAACGGTCATAGGGATGATGAAAATAATGTGTAACAAGGGGAGAGCCTTAAGGAGTGCAAAGATTATCTTTTCCCTGTCAAAGAAATTGTGAACAGATAAATAACCTTCTAGCATATTTAACCATTTTTCTAGGGCATTTGCATCTATATTTCTTTCAAATACAAGAATATCAAAATTAACTTGTACCTTGAAAGGCGAGGTGCCTCCAAAGTGGCCGCTTGATGAATATGTTCCTATTGCTACCAGTAGGCGTTGAAGGATGTAGGAAAAATTCTCCATCATTTCGTCCCTCTGTCGCATGAGAGCTTGCTCAAGCAATAGATTAATAGAATCTCATGCTCTGTTGTTTCTCTTTTCTTCCACCATGGAGGCTTTCTTGGGCATGTGAGAATGATTGTCCTCAAGAGAGATAAGCTCGAGACAAAACTTTCTATACACGAACTTCATCGAGGACATGCACTAAAAAATGATCAAGAGAATCCTTCTCTTATACCACTGGTCCAGATTATTTTTTAGAATGAAATGAGAGCAGAGATATTACAATGAAATACACATAAATATTTCCATAAACAAAGAAATACGGTGATACATTATTTTTATTAATTAAATAAATGTACAGAGACTGTGAAAATACAGAGTGAAAGACTCGTTGGAATGGTGGAATCTTATCTCTGAGAAGAGATGTGACGAATACTCACATTTGAAAGAAGATGATTGTTACAATGAGGCTCCAAAGGCCTTTTTAACATAAGGAAAATCCAAAACCCTAACCTCAGAAGATGAAAAGCCAAAAGGTTTGCGGGCCTCGATAGGGGTAGTTGATACGTCAACTTCCTAGGGGTGTAACTTTTGCATACTATCTCTGTTTGGGGTGCTCGATACACTGTTGGAAAGGTCTAAATGAGAAGAACATTTTTTTACTGGCCCAGGCTAGTGTCTTTAGAATTCTATAGACCCCAAATCCACAAAAAAACGTCGTTTAGGGCCTCAAAACGTCCCCAAAAATTTGGAACATGAAAAACTGTCAAAAAAATGCCAAGGTGGAAAATTGTTTTTCGAGCCAGTGGAATTGGTGGGTGGCCACCGATATCCACTTGGATCAAAGGAATTATAGAATTATAACTAAAGAACAACTAGACAAGGAATTAGTTGTGGTTAAGACTTCATGGGCCAATAAATTCAACAACCTTGTAGAGCTCCCTGAAGATGAAATTAAACATTGGCTTGCCACTTTTGTGAATGAAAATGAGGAGCACTTGTCATCGGTTAATAAAATCCATGTAGAATTTAAAGAAATAGAAGATGAGATATTCTCGCTTATGTTTAAGCAAGATATCATCATTCCACCAATGAAGGAATACATCGACGAATAGTTCAAGAAATCGTTGCAACATATCATCAACCTGGAATAACTACTCAAAAACAGTTATCTCAAGGAAGGCTTGAAGCTCAAATTATAAAGGAAGACCCCAACAATGTCATCAAAGAGAGAAATTTCCCATCATAGTAAGTCACACATTTTTTCCATTTAACATTCCTTTTCCTTTCTTTTCGGTTAGTAATCCTTTAGTCTTATCTGTATCATTATTTGTGAGAACCTAAGACTGATTCCTAATTCTTTTTATTTCTTTCTTCTAGGCCTTACTTTTATTTTATGATCCACAGGAGCCCCATCCCAGTCCATTTGGACAAACGCAATTTAATTTCCAAAAAATTATAAACATTTTTAAAGACATTTGTATATTTTTTGAGGTTCCCAAAGAACTATTTGGGATACATAACTACTTATTTTTTAGACTTTGAGTTTTAAGCTAAAATTTTCAAGTGTGTATCCATCACTCTTTCATATTTTAAATGAAATGTCATCTTAAGTTCTCTGCATATGTGGCCATTATCTTTCAATCTGCCAAATGATATTTGTTGTGTCATGCTATGATGGAAATGTTTCTTGTGAGGATTCATATTTCATTATACATTACAATCTTGTACAATATGTTAAATCTTGTATGATATTGTGAATATTCATGTGAATAAAGCCTAGTCATATATCAGACCTTTCTTTCGCAATGAGTATTTTGTTTCACAAAATAAACTTGTGTTGAAATTATGTTTATATTGAGAGGGGGGTGAATCAGTATAGATATTTTTACTTTAAATGAGAATTCATCAATCATTCATTAACTTTAAGATAGTAAATGCATGTAAACTCAAATCACAATACACAGAGTTTAATTTGGAAACCCTTGTGGGTGAAAACCACAAAAAATTATATTTATAAAATATTATAGGAACCAACCTAATATAAAAACCAATATCTTTAGTTGAGCACCAACTTAGCAATATATTGTGTAGGCACCAACATACTAGAGACACCAATCTCTTCAGCTAAACACCAACTCAGCAAGATATTGTGTAGGCACCAACCTACTAGAGACACCAATCTCTTTAGTTGATTACCAACTCAGTAAGACTTGTATAGGTAGAAATATAATATATTCATACATATTGTACTTCTGACTTCATCTAAATTCTTCATACTTCATGCATTTCACAACATCATCACACCCTTAAATTTCATGATCTAACGCCCCTCCTTGCTTCATACCCTAGACATAGCTTCAAACCCTAGTCAGATTTAGCCTGCATGCCCTAGAGAACCTCATAGAATCATTCCAAAAATATAATTCTATTCTAAAACATCACAACCTCAAACAACACACTTTACAGAATCATTGACCTTAGTCTTGCATAGTGCACCCTTAAAACTCCAAGAAAACCCCTCTTGCACACCTTTAGACCCCAAAAATACTCCCCAGATCCTCTTGTGCCCCTCAGATATATTTTGTTCACTTTTACTTGCTCTTCTTACTTGGATACTCTTCAAATTCACACATTTATCTTGTATTTATAGTGTTTCTACGTTCACTTATGAGGTCGACTTGTAAAATTGGTTGGGTTCACCTATATGTTCTAGCTCATTTGACTTGACATAACTTTTCATATCTCCCCATTACTATGTATTAAAGGGAGTGGCATATACCATTGGAAAGGTATCATAAAGAGATTTTCAACCATATATCATATGCTCCCATTTGAGCTAGGTATTCAGAGTAAAAAGGCCTTCAAAGGTAGGGTATCCAAACTAAACATCAAAAATCCAAAAATAATATTTCCAACAATCTCCATCTTGCAATCTTTATCTTGGACATTTATAGTCTACTCCTATCTTTGACATCAATGTAAACAACATTTACAACAATATCCCCCTTTTTTATTGATGGAAACCCTTAGTCAATTTTTTAATATTCCCCTTGTCTGCAACTCTCCTTGTGTCTACAATTATTCCTTTGTCTGCAAATCCTCCCCCTTTGACATCAATGGAAAAGGGATGATCCCCCTGAGCTTGTTCTTCCCTTTACTGAAGATATGAGAGGGATATCACTCCCAGCTTCTGTCGGAGATATGAGATGCATATCACTCCCTTTTTTGGATTAAGAAATCCGCAACCCTAGAAAGAATGACAATTCTCCAAGCATGGACATCTCAAATTCTTTTTGCATTTCTTTTGCAAACTTTTGGCTCATTATATCATCATTAATTCCCATGTGATATCATACACATAAAACACAATGATTCATATATTTTCATTGTTTTTTCTTATGTAAAGATTATTATCTAAAACTCCTCTTTTGAAACTTTGTTGTTGTAGGTATTTTTCAAGTCTTGAATAGCAATCTTTGGGAGCTTGCTTTCGTCCATAGGTTGTTTTCTTCAGTCTTCATACATGATTTTTTTTTTCTGACAACTGAAATACTTTTGGCTATTCAATATATACTTCTTCTTCTAATTTTCCATTTATAAAGGCTAACTTGGAATCCATTTGATAGACTTTGAAGTTCTTGAAACACGCAAATGACAAAAACATTATGATTGCTTCTAATCTTGCAACTGGAGCAAAGGTTTATTCAAAATCAATACCCTCAACTTGAGCATACCCTTTACAGACCAATATTGTTTTATTTCTTACTATTTGTACATGTTCATCCAATTTGTTTTTGAAGACCCATTTGGTGTGAATCACATTCTTATCTTTTGGTCTAGGCACAAATCCCCATGTCTCATTCTTCTCAATCTGATTTAGTTCTTCCTTCATAGCATTAACCCAATGTTTATCTTCACTAGCTTGTGCAAAGTTCTTGGGCTCTATTTTAGATATCAAAGAAAATTCCAATCTTCTTCTAGTCTGAACTCATGTATCTATATCACCAAGAATCTAATTTTCTAGATGATGCATTTGAACAAACCTATATGGTGTCTTTGGATATCGACATTCTATTTCTTCTTATTCTTTCTTTTCTTCTTCCTCTTCTTCTTCATTTTCTTGTTCTTTGTATATTGTCTCCTCTAGATCTTCATTTGTTTGTGACTTTTCCTTTTGAGGTATTGCTTCATCCACTCTTACATCAATACTATCTACAACCTTGGCAATATTTTTTTGTAGCATTTGTAGGCCTTGCTTCCAGATGCATAGACAAGAAAGATATATTCATATGTTTTGGAATCAAACTTGCCTAAATTATCTTCATTTCTCTTTATATAGAACTTGCTCCCAAATAATTTTAAGTATTTGAATGTAGTTGGTCTACCTTTCCATAATTCTTAAGGTGTCTTTTTGTTGTTCACTACAATTTGTTCTCTATTAAAAATGTACAGTGTTTTAGTTGATTGCTTCTCTCCAGAAGGTGTCTAGTAGTTTGGCCTCATTCAGCATTGTTCTAGCCATTTATTTTATAGTTTTGTGCTTCCTTTTTACAACCACATTTTGTTGTGGAGTCCTTACTATATAAAAATGTCCCTTGATTCCATGATTCTCACAAAATTCATGTTGGAACATCAATAATTGATGGTTCATAACACATCAATTGGGTTCAGTTGGTTGATAGGTTGACCCACATCTAGATACATTTGGTTGGGTGATCAACCAACACACCACACGATTCATGCAGTAATCGACGTGCATGTTGTTCAGGAAGTCGACCAACAATCAAAGATAGTTGGGTAGTGGATTGACCAACCTAGAAATCATCTATAAGTTGGATGCATATGTGGTCAAGTCAAGCATCCTTGTTGAGTTGACTCGATAGCACGCATTTAACAGAGTCAACTCTGTTAAGCCCTAATGTTGGTTCATTACCCCTTAATGGGGGCATATTAGATTAGTAATGCTATTTTATTTAGGTCGGCTTTAGGCCAGGAGGGAGGTGGAGAGAGAGAGAGAGGGATAGGGTGAGAGAGAGAGAGAGGTAGAGGGAGAGGGAGGAAGAGAGAGAGAGAGAGGTAGAGAGTGAGAGGTAGAGAATGAGAGGGAGAGAGAGTGAATGGGTAGAGAGAGAGAGAGAGGGAAGGAGGTAAAGAGGGGGGGATAGTGAGAAGATAGGGAGAGAGAGTGAGACAGAGAGAGGGAGGGAGAGAGAGAGAGAGGGAGGGACATAGTGAGAGGGGGAAGAGATAGATATGGGGTTAGAGAGAGACAAAGAGGGATGGAGAGAAGGGGGGATTGGAGAGAGGAAGAGAGGTTCAAGGTGGGGGAGAGGGAGTGAAGGGGAGAGAGTGAGTGAGAGAGATATAGAGAGGGAGATGTATTTCCCTACCTCCCACTGGGGCATTATCTCCATAAAAACCATACCCCCTTCTACCCCTCTATATTTTCCTCTGCTCATCACCTAGACCTATCTACCCTTAGTCCCCTACCTCTTATTGACTGATATCCCCCTTTTTGCCTAGGAACTTTCTTCCACTTGGGCCCTAGCCCCATCTACCCCTAGGCCCCCACCTATACCTAACTCTTAACCCCTTCCACACTTGGGCCCTAAGCTTCCTATGCCCATACCTCTTCTTTAGGGGCCTACAACCCCTACACCTTCATCCTAGCACCATAACCACTACCCTATGCCTCAAATTACTTTCAATCATAAGCTTCCATGCCTCAATTTCCCCCAAGCCCCTCGACACCTTCTTTATTCCTAAAGTTACATGAGACATACAACATTTTCTTACTTTTTGTATTAAGAGCATGCACATCTCTTGTGAGTAAAATAAATGAGGTCGGGAATTGTTCCTACCTCATTTTATTACCCAACAAAATCACGCATGTGTTCTAGAGTGTGTGTGTGCTCCTGTGGATAGTGTACCATATGAGGAGAGAACAAATTCCAACCTCTTTCTCCCAAAAAAAACTCTCATTACCTGACATACACTACACAAAAATAGTAACAGAAAGCAATATTTTTGTTTTTTAGTGTCATTGGAAAGAAAAATTGTGTCTTGTTGTGTAACTGGTAGGCAATTTTCATCTTGCATAATTGGAAGGAAAATTGTGTCTTGTTGTGTAAATGGAAGGGAAATTTTGGATGATTTTTTTTGGCTTTCGGTGTAATGGAAGACGATTTTTGTCTTGTTGTGTAATTGGAAGACATTTTTTGTCTATTTGTGTAATTGGAAGGCAACTTTTGGAAAATATTTTGTCTTTTGGTGTAATTGGAAGGAAATTTTTGTCTTCTTATGTAATTGGAAGGCAAGTTTTATCTTGATGTGTAATTGGAAGGCAACTTTTGAAAGACATTTTTTTGTCTTTTGATGTAATTGGAAGGAAACTTTTGGAAGACATTTTTTTCTCTTTTGATGTAAATGGAAGGCATTTTTCGTCTTGTTGTGTAATTGGAAGGCAAATTTTGGAAGGAATTTTTTGTCTTTTGGTTTAATTGGAAGGAAATTTTTGTTTTGTTGTGTAATTGTAAGGCAATTTTTGGAAGACATTTTTTGTCTTTTTGTGTATTTGGAAGGCATTTTTTCCCTTTAAATAGGGGGAGCCTATGTAATTGAGGTAGAAAGTCTTTGAGGAAATAAAAACACATTGAAAAGGTCATTGAACAAAGATAATAGGAAAGGTTAGGTATGACAAAATGCAAGCTTTCAACAGAGGCCAATTCAAATTCTAGCACAATAGATGCCATTATTATTTCTCCTTGATTAGCACAAATAAAGCACATGGTTTCAGTAGAGGCCAATCTAGTTCAAACCTCTAGTGAAGCTCCAATGAATATTTCATTAAGACAAGTTGTTGTGGATGACCAGATGATGATGGATTGGCTTAGAGATTATTATACAATGGATGAAATTAGAGAGGCAACTAGTGCATAGCCTTCTAGTGAAGAAGTTCATGTGGTGCAACATCTTATTCGATAGTGAAACATTCCAGAAACTAGTCATGGGAATGTCCACTCTCCTCGCAGAATTGATCTACAATTTATTGAAGGGGAAAGAACTTCTACATTTGTAACTCCACAACAGAGAGGTCAAGAGTGCCAGAATACAAGTCCATCGTCCCTACCTAGACTAAGAAATGTGTGTTGAAGAGATCCTAAGCACATTCAGGTGGATGAAAGTGGTCTACAATGACTTGAAGGTAAGTTACCTAATCGAACTATTTGTTATCAATCATATAAAATTATCAAAGAATATTTTGAACCAAAATTTGAGGGAGGTAAATGTCAATTATTTTTGCTTTTGTTAAAATACAGGAGTTTGATTGGTGTAAGGAGAATTTCAGGCATTAAAATAGTTAAAAGTTTAGAAACAAGTTATCATATTGTTAGAATCCTTGTGGATGTTTTTCAAAAAATTAGTAAGAAAAGGATGTACTAAAATTTCTGCATGAGAACAATAGGCCTTCTTCCAACCAAAAGGATGTACTAAAATTGAGAAGGGGTTCTAGGGAACATGAACCCCACATTAAACACGTTATTGACATGACACAAATAGGATTGCGTGCAAGATTTAGGAATGCACATAGTTCACTTAACTTGGGCCAAAGATATTTCGAGAAATGAAATCCTTGGTATGTTCAAATAAACACAATGTGTAACACATGTTGTTGTCTATAGCACATTGAATATGATTATTATTGTGACACACACACACACACACACACACACAC
>CBVK0103318964.1:0-12386 GCA_900067695.1 Picea abies
AAAACCCTCAAAATTGATTGTGCTCAAGAGCTCCAATGCAAATAAGATAATAATCCATAATGAATAAGGAGTATGCCCTGCCCTTTCCTTTATAGCTCCAATCTATTCCTCCATTGAATTAGTTTACCCCTAGGGTTTACTATTAACCTAACTCATCTTTTTCTTTTTCTTTGTTGAGTTACCCTTTTTCCACAAAGTTAAGTTAACTTTAGAATATTATGTTTTATGGTTGACTTTGTCCCCAATATGCTTGAGACTATAGTCTAGTGGGGAAAGCTAGAATACTGAGTTTCTCCAATCCTCTTCATCAAGAGGTGGGGGACATTACAGTGATTGATTGACCAAGTAACATGCAGTACCCATTGCCTCTGCCCAGAATTATTTTCCTAACCCAACACCACTGAGCATGCACCTTGTTTTTTCCATCAGCGTCCTATTCATCCTTTCTGCAACTCCATTCTGNNGAGGTGTATATGGAGTGGTATTCTCCCTTGCTATACTACACTTCTTATATAATTATTTGAATTCATTTCCATAGAACTCTCCACCATTATTTGTCCTCAACAAATTAATTATTTTCTCTGTTTGATTCTCCACAAGAGCCTTAAACTCTTTAAAACTGTCAAAGAATTCAGATTTCTTCTTGAGGAAATATATCCATGTATTCCTCTAGAATTCATTTATAAATGAGACATAGTACACAGATTTTCCCAATGATGGAACCAACACAAGTCCAAACACATCATTGTGCACCAACTGTAAAATTTCCTCTGCCCTCGATGCACCAGAGGGGAATCTTACCTGAATTTGCTTCCCATATATGCAGTGTTCAAAAAAATCAAAATCAAGAGAATACTTACTCATACCTTCAACTATACAGTTACCGTGTATTAGTTGAAGGCCCTTCTCTTCGATCTGCCCTAATATTTAATGCCACAACATAGCCTTTTCTCCAAATACTATAGGAGTTTTTTCTTCTTCAGCTCCAATCTCAAGAACAATGGAACTATTTCACACATCACTAATAGTGATTCCTTGTATCTTACACAGAGTTCCACACTGAACTCTCTTCAGCAACACTGTTGCTCCTAGAAACATCTTGCGGGTTTCTTTCTCAAACATTCTTTTTACCCCTGCATTGTCCATTTTATTTGCAGAAATCAAATTTTTGGCCAATCATGGGATATGCAAAACACAAGGGAGTGTTCTAATCCTTCCATCCATGAGCTTCAACTTGAATTTTCCTCGTCCTATGACTTTGGTTATCGAGTTGTCACCTAGGAAAACATCACCTCCATCATGCCTTTCATATTCGCAAAACCACTCCCTGTGAGGAGTCGTATGAAAGGATGCACATGAGTAAACCATCCATGCCTCATGATCTACATGTGTGCTTTAAGAATCCAAGTACACATCTCTTGCTTCTTCCTTAGAGGTTGTTTCTTTTGTAGAAGGAGAATCATCAGATCCCTTCCCTCTCTCATCACATTTGGATTACATTACTTCTTGTAGTTCCCTTGTTTTCCACATCTCCAACGTACCTTTACAAAAATTTTGGAAGATTTAGATCTACCCTTAGATTTAGATCTCCCACTTGAACACTCATATATATTTCTTTCATGGGAGTGTCCTCTTGCAAATAATGCTTTTGTGCTCTGTATCAAAACTTAAAGTAGTTGTATTACTACCGATGGCCACAACCAGACTATCCCACAAGTTTGGTAAAGAGTACAATAAAGTGATACATGTATCTTCATCAGAAATGTTAATATCAATAGATAATAGTTGAATTACTATAGTATCGAAATCATTCAGGTGCTCTATCACTAAGTCCCCATATTCCATCATGAGGTTATACAACTTCTTCCACAGGAACAATTTGTTTACCAAGGACTTTGACTGATACAAAGCCCCTAACTTGTACCAGAATGCCTTGGTTGTAGCTTCCCCTTAGACATTCAATAAAATTGAATCTGAGAGACACAATCTGATTGTGCTCTTTGCCTTTCGATCCAACTTTGGCTGGTCTTTTGTTGACGTTCTTGTAGTTGGAGTACCCGGATCCACAATGATCCATTGATCTTTGTCCACAAACAAATATTCCATCTTGAGCTTCCACAACTCAAAACCTTTGTGCATTAAATTTCTCGATCTCTATTTTTTAACTACTCGCCATTTATTTTCACCTGAAGAATCAATATCGCAGATCTCCCACTATAACAAGGCTTATCACATATCTGAGCCAAACCCTTGAACACAAAGGCATCCCCCTGAAGCCAATAATTTATCTGATACCAAATGTAGATTTTAACATTGTATAATAAATTACTGCAAATATATTCTTTGTAAAAAACAAAAAAGATACAATGGCACACACACATTACACAGAAATTTTACCTTGGAAACCCAAACCGGGAAAACCAACAACATGTTTAGAGTTTCACCTCTAATCTTCTATTCATCATATCTTCATTGTTTACAATAAAATAGATATAGAGGATCCCACAATATCTAAAACCCTTAATCCATTGACCGAGATTAGTCAACAACCCTAATTCTTAATCCGTAATTAGAAAACCATTGGTGAAAAACATGTGCCAAAAAACCACTAAAAACAGACGCAAAAAATGCCAAAAAAAATTGAGGGGTGTTTCCCCCGACCCTATGTGAACCCCTCAAATCAGGGGGATCTGCCCCCCTGTGACTCCCTAGGAAGAGGTGTGCTAGCGCTAGCGCCCCCCTATAACCCCCCTGCACGCCCAAGGCAACATAGACACTAGTTCTAGTCATGCAAAGAATATAGACACTAGTTCTAGTCGTGCAAGGAATATAACACATACCCAACAATGGAAAACTTACAAGAATTTTTAGGCAAATACAAAAGGAAGTTTGCATGTTTGAAATTGTTGAATATTATCATATCTTAAGGGAGCTCAACAAACAAGAAGATTATTTGGCCAACATGGCCTCTTAGTTGGATTGTGGAGTCCTAAGAACTAAAAGAGGGGTTTCAACTTTCCCCATTCCTTAAGTTGCAAATCCTAGTTATGGATATGATTTGCATGAAATCCAATTAGCACATCAAATGGCATGGGTGTTTAAAGCTTGGAGCATGACGTTCAAACTATATAACCTTCGCAATACCCTCACACACTCAACATTTATTTTTGAAGTAGGCTAATCACTTGCAATCAGACTTGAAGTCTTATGTAGGTGGGATGATGGATTTGGTGGATTATTCTAAAATTCAAGTACGAGGTGTTTGATAAATAGGTATTCCCACACAAGTCAAACACCTTAATTAACCGCTCACACAAACATATAAACCACTGTATTACATGGTTAGAACACTTAAAGAGAGAAATAGTCCATGTCCCCAACAAACATGGCCACTTGAGGCAATATATTAATGCAAAAGGAAAAAAAAAATTACATGAGTTTCTCATAATCGATCATCAGCAAATGAGCCCCCATTCTCTTTAAATAGATATCATGGAATAATCAAGTGCCAAGGCACAAATCAATGTAGTTGTTAGTATCAAAGAGAATATGAATTATCTAATCACTTTATGTCTAGAACATATTGCGACCATCGGATTACATAACTACAAATGCATACTAATGAAACACACTTTACCTAAAAAAGTATTAGATCAAATTGATCTTAACCAACTCCCGAGTGTCTAAATATCCTAACATCCCCCTTTAGAGAAACTCGGGATAGGATTGAAGGATTTACAAGGGTGACACAATATGAGAAAAAGGAGGCATTAGAGCCTATCTGCCCTTAATGACAACTTCCTCAACTCCTAACATAGATCAAAGTTTGGAAAACTTCTAACATAGATCAAAGTTTGGAAAACTTCACTTATGTAAGAGACTTTGTGGAAATGTATGCAACTTGATCATTTCTAGGGAAAAAGAGCACTTTGAGAATGTGATATTGAATAATATTTTTGATGAAGTAAATGTGTAACTCAATATATTTACTAAGTTGATGTTGAAATAGATCTTTGGAAAGTTTGATGGCACTTTGATTGTCACACTAGAGTTTGGTCGGATGATGTTGTTGGAATCCAAACTTTGAAAAGATTTGTCAAAGCAACAAGACTTCTTGACTTGCATTAATTGTTGTTCGATACTTTGCTTCTATTGGATAAAGAGAAAGAGTGTGTTGCTTCTTACAAGCTCAAGTGATAGATCTAAAACCAAGATTGAAAATATAACATGTAGTAGACTTTCGTTGATCTCTTTTACCGTTAAGTACAAGAGTCAACCTCATAGGGTATTCTCATGGAAGTGGAGATACCCTCTACGTTTTTATAGAGTTTGTGCTTCTCTCTTTCTCAATTAGATGACAATTATATCACAGTTCTGGATAACCAATTTTTCATTCATCAAACTTTTAATACCTACGAGTGGAGCATGCAATGGAACACATAAAGAAAAAAAAATCATGGTGACATTTTGACACAAGAAAACAAACAATGGTGTTCATTCCACCATAAACATTTCCCATATTAGTAGCAAGTGAAGGCAAAACATTTGAAGCAAGACACAAAGAACATTGAGCAACATAAATGGTCCTTTCCGGAGAAATTTAAATGATTTTATACCATTCATATTATAAGGATGCAAAGGAGACACATACTCAAGATTTCACGTTTTAATAAAAGTGAGAAACTACAAAAGTCATGAGCTCCCAAATACCTCTATATGGAGTTTAAATAAATAATAGATAGATATTTATTGTTCAATATTGAATAAATTGTGAGCAAAATCAACACTACATAATATTCATGATACTTAAACGAGAAAATATGAAATATGTTTGTCCTATAGGACTGCGATGGGGCTCCCATGGACCATATAATAAGCAAAGGAAACCTATAAGACAAAAGGAGGCAATCATGAATCAAACTTACACACAAACAAAATTCGGATAACAAGGTTGGATGATTACATACTGAGAAAGAAGAAAAACTTAGGAAAATGCTTCAAACAAACTTATGCTCACAAAAATGGAAGCAATGAATGGTGGATCCTCCTCCCTTTCTCACTTGTTGTGATTCTTTAAATAAGTAGTTGCACAACAACTAAAACTGATGTAATTGTTTCTTAAATATTGAAGATTATGTTGGGTTAGTTATTGCTTTAATGCACTCTTTAGCCATTCTTCAATATAATCTCGTAATGGCGCTATAGTTATGTCTTGTTTAACCCTAAGCCTAAACAACTCATCTTCAATTCCTTTCAATGTGGCACACTGTTGTTATGCAATAACCACTTGGTCCTCATTCTCATTCACGAAAATGACCAGCCAACGTCTAATTTCATCTTCTAGGAAATTTGTGAGGTCATCAAACTCAGCTCCCCATGTGACTCTAAGTATATATAAATCTACTTCCATCTAAGCTATAGTCAATAACATTGAATCCCTTATCAAGGGTGGACCTTCGAGTTCCTTCATAATATTGGACACCTTTAGAAGCAACATACTTCTCCTTCCTTCAAGAGTGTCACAAGTGGTGATAAATTGTTGGAGGGTATCTATCCTCCCCAACAAATGACCTTGTATTTGCTTAATCTATTTTTGCAAGGAAAGTCTTATTTTTTCCTTATAAGTTCATCCACACTTGATATTATTGCCATGAAGGTACTTACTACATTTTTATGAAAATGTTCATCATTTGTAAATCCTTTTGCAAATATTCCTTAAGGGAACATATTCTTCTTGTCATGACACCTGCATCCATAACAATCTCCCAAGCTTCCAAGATTATGCCAAGTCTTTTATTTATGTTCTCAGCCACGTGTTTTTTTATTCCCATTAACAATTCAACATCCTTTGTGACCTTGGAGCTTTTTCTAGTCACTTCTTCATGAAATTCATCCAGGATCATTACGGACAAAGGCTCTGTAAATAATGGCCTCGAGCTAAGGGTAAACTTGAGCTCCCTTATCCTTTTCTTCAATTTTGAATTTTGTATCTCCTCTTCAGCGATTGAGTGAGCCAATGCTTCACCCATGACTTGATGAAATACGAGAACCCATAAGGGCATCAAAACTTTAACCTCTATCTTAGAGTTCCACTTTCTTGTTACCCTTTTGTCTCTCAGATTGACTCTCTCAATTAGTAGCTTCCTAGACTATTTATCATATTTAGCAAGATGTAGAGTCACAGACTCTTCCTAAAAATTAGTTGGTCCCTCCTGGACCAACTCTTATGCGATTAGTTTACTTTCAACTATTTTCATTGTGGCCCATGTGGGCACTTCATTAACCTCATCAACTTCCATATCTACCACATTTGCTTCCAAACCCCCGAGGTCTTGAGTGTTACCTCCATCTAGATTTTTTTTCTTCTTTAGAAGAGGAGTTGTATGGGTTATCTCCAATCAATGTTGAGGGTAGTCCTTTTCATCTCTATTACCTACACTTCCCTCATTATTGTTTCTTCCTTCGATGTTAGCTTCCTGATTTTTATGACTAGAAGAGGAACTCTTATGGGAGTGATGAACATAACCACCATCAACACTAGTCATGGATCTACCCCTCTATTGGTGTTGAGGATATTTGGCTTCTTCTTGGAGAGGGACCTTCTTCACACAAATGTTTGAACTTCCCCGTGCATTTATGTCGTCGCGAGCGACTTGCTTCTTCTTCTTCTTCTTCTTCTTCTTCTTCTTCTTAGGAGTAGTTTTACTAGTCGTTGCTACCACCTTGTCTTCGATATGTGTATCTTTGTTATCATCGGCTCCCTATGTGATTTCCTCTAGCTTAGTAAAAATTGAACCATAGCCAATCGAAACAATGTGAGCTACAAAAACACCTTCAGGACCAAATCCCTTGCATGATTTAGCCTCTTCCATATTGAAGGAATCAAAGAATCCAACCATCTTATCCAGGCTAGATGAACTTTTAACTAAAATATCAACAATTTTTAAAGGCATGGGGATGAGTTGTCATTTCTTCTTTTTATCGAAGAACATAAGCCACATTCTATATTCTCTACATAATTTGTAAACAAGAAATCTGTCACATACAAAAACGGGGAAGAAGAAGGGGTTTCTCTTCAAAGCCAAAAAGTCTTTTCTATGTAAATTCTTCTTCAAATATACATACTCCCTTCCCTACAAGAAAGCATGTGGTTTCCTATGTTATCCTGGCTGGTTCCATCTCAGTAAACATACTTCTGCATTCTCTAACAAAGGAATCTTGTATTTGATAAAAATGAAATGACTCTTTTTGCTTCCATGGTATAGGATACCAAAATTGGGTAGGGTCCTCATTAAAATCAACATTACCCCTCGAGGGCATGCCTTCAAATGTGTCATAATAAACTAAATCAAGAACAAGGTAAGAGGTCATGAAGAACCTCGTTGTCTGAATGAATTTTGAGAGCTAGTGGGAAATCTCATTAGAGATAATTTGGGCCTAGTAAAAAATGACCCCTACTCATACAGAGTAATGAAGGATGTATGAGACATACATGAGGACATAATCAATTGAGTCTTGACCCGCCAAGTGTGAAAAGAGCCATGTGAATTCTGTATATGGTGGGACAACATGCAGATGTTAATCTAACTAGTATTAGTGTGTCTGACATGAGGTTGAACCAAAAACTCCTTGACCAAACTTGTCTCCCCACCCTAAGCATCTAGGAAAGAATCTGCCTCAGAGAATTTGAGGACTCTTTCCAGTGCTGGAAGTCACAACATCCTTCTAAAGGTGTTTGGAGTCAAATGGACGTGATTCATTCTACTTTCCTTCACTTCAATCATTCGGTGCTTGGGATCAAATATGCTAACATACCATGCTACCAGTTCTATGAAATCAAATATTTTGTGCATGCACCTAGCTTTGGCAATCCTGGACGTCCACATTTTGTTTCTAAACTTTTCTTCCGTGGAAAACTCAAAATACCACTTATATGCAATAGACCATTGGAATTCTCAACTTTCATGGGCTA
The DNA here is from genome assembly GCA_900067695.1 of Picea abies. NCBI lineage: Eukaryota > Viridiplantae > Streptophyta > Pinopsida > Pinales > Pinaceae > Picea > Picea abies. The sequence goes on from CBVK0103318964.1 coordinate 7,973, forward strand.
ATGAGTTCACTACATCTCCACAGAATGGTTATTGTTCGCCATCTCTTTCACTTTCAATGTGTTCAAGTAAATGTGAGGATTGCGTGTATAAATTATATTTTACATTTGATAGGCACCCAACTAATAATTAATTATGGGTCAAACCCTCCATTCAAACTCCCTCCCTCGTACATTCAATGCATTTCCTTCATAAATGTTAATTGTCATTTGCATACAGAAGACTTAGGGAGGAATGTGCAAAAATTAATCCTCATTAATTAATAATAGTTGTTCTTATCACGTGAAAGATGTGCAAAGGATGTGCTATGATTACCTCGAATATACAAATCATGCCATATGTGTAATGCGGGAGGCAGGCGTACTAATGCAAAATGTAGGATGTAGGAGCAAAGTCGGGTGTAGGAGGAATGGCCAAGTATTATCCCTTTACATGAGACTCAAAAGTGTTGGGAAAATAGACTAAGTCCCAAAATGTGAGTTGAAAGACATGATGATAACCAAATGGGATGTGAGTGCAGAAGGAGTGGGGCCGCAAACCAGTTTGCGAGAAGTTTTTTGTGCCTCCACATCACCAATATTTTGCAGTATGTGGGTGCGAGAGGGTTGGGATGTTGACAAATGAAATTTCCTCCTGCATTCACATGGGCAGGGATTTTTTATAGAAAGGTTCCGAGAAAAATCAAGGCTCGTGCAAAAGAGGAAGGCAAAGGTATCAACAACTTCAAATCATCATGGTTTCCAACTTAATCGAGATCAGTGAAACCAACCAACAAAAGAGTCCCCCTTAAACTGTAATGTATCTCAAACTGATCTATACTCTAGATATATCAAAGTATCATATTTGTTTCTTTCTAATGGCTCTCATGGGGTGTTTTCATACATCGAGCAACAAAACAAATAAAGAAAATATCGAGACATGTATGAGTCAAATACAAAGGATACCAACTAACTGATGGTATAAAGTGGCATCTACTTTGGATGTAGTATTGGTGGCAACATTTTGACTCCACACTGGAAGGGAGATGGGGCTAGTTTACAATCTTCCATGTGAAAGAGATGAAGAAGGTCACATTCATACTTAGAGTGGGAAAGGGAAATTCCTTCAATCATTTGCAATACTTGGAGGCCAAGAAAATAGTGCAAATAACCCAAGTCTCTCATTTCAAATTTCTTCTTAAGGTTGTATTTCACATGGTTTAAAATTTTCGGGTCACTGCCAGTGAGAACAAGGTCATCAACATAAAGAAGAAGTGTTATGATATGGTTACCTACTTTCTCGATATAGACATTGGGGTTAGAATGACATCTAGAAAATCATGTGTCAAGAAGAAAGCTATCCATTTTGGCATACCAAGCTATCCATTTTAGCTTAAGAATATAAAAAGATTTCTTAAGGTGACAAACAAGGTTGGAGTCATTTTGAACATCACTATAAGGTTGTTCCATGTAAATTCATTCTTGTAAATCCCCACGTAATAAGGTGGATTTAACATCCATTTGATGAACCTCCAATTTATGTGAGGCTACAAGGGCTATAACAAGGCGAATGAATTCATTTTGGTTACAAGGGAAAAGGTTTCATTGTAGTCAATCCCTTCAATTGGAGAAAATCCTTTGGCAACATACTAACCACACCTTATGTCTTTCAACACTTCCATATGATGCATACTTACTTATATACACCCATTTACATCTGAAAAGTTTTCTCCCTTTTGGAAGAGGTATAAGACCCCAAGTATCGTTTGTCATTAAGGAACGATATTGTTCATTCAATGTTGTGTCCCAATATGGATGGTTGGAAGCTTTTGCAAATGTTCATGGATCATGAGTCTCTAGAACTTGAGCCAAAATAGAGGAGGCTTGCTAGAACTATAAATGTGCATGATGTTGATCTATAGGATCACTAACAAGATCACCCAATACTTCTCATGTTCTATGGGCCCATCTAGGAAGCAATGGTGTTGGTGCAAGTTCATGTTCAATAGACATGCTAGAGGAATGTGAGTAGGTGGAGGTGGATTTTCATACATATTGTCATCATCTGAAAACAAAAACCAAAGTATGATCATTAACAGAAAACATGGAAATTGAAGATGGCACAAGGGCCGAAGATGGCTTGTAGGGCGAAGATGGCACAAAATCTGAATTAGGCTTGCATCTGAGATCCCTTCATCAAATTTAACATCTCTCCTAATAATATTTTCATTAAAATGAGGTTGAAAAATTCTATAACCTTTTACATCTTGAAAATATCCAACAAAAATGCACTTCTCACTTTTAGGTTGTAATTCTTTCCTTTTCTCATTGGGAATGTGAGCCCATGCTTCACTACCAAACACACATAAGTGGCTTACATTTGGTTTAATTTTTCTCCATGCTTCTTCTAGTGTTATATTTTTTAAAGCCTTTATAGGAGTACAATTAACCAAGTAGTTGGCATAATTAATGGCTTCTACCTAAAAAAGAGGACTTAATCCATTAGATTGGATCATACAGTTTGTCATTTCCTTTAATGTACAATTCTTTATCTTAACAAAACCAGTTTGTTGTGGTGTATATGGAACAATATATTGCATATGAATGCATTGTGCAGTGTCATAAGTTGTAAATTTGTTGTTAACATATTTGCCTCCATTATTTGTTCTTAACTTTTGCAGTTGATGTCTGAATTGTTTTTCTACGAGGGCCTTGTAGGCCGAAAACATGTCAAAAAGGTCACTCTTGAGTTTTAAGAAATAAACCCCAAGTACTTGAACCCATAGAAAGAAGGAGAAGGAAGCAAACCACACAAATCGCTATGAACAAGCTAGGGGGTCGAGGCGTGCCAAGGGGAACGTTTATCAAAATTGTTCTGGTGATGTTTGCTAAGAATGAAACTAACATAAACACCATATGTGCAAGAAATGAGAGGGATACTAGTCACCATTTTTAATTACATAGATGTTGCAATGAACTATAGTTTAGATGTCCAAATCACTCATGGAAAAGTTTCCTCAAGTCATCACTGTGAGCAATAAAAACTAACAGAAAAGATGATGACCCAAAGTTGTCAAATATGTACACTTTGTTATATCATCAACAATTTTAGTTGTTATGTAAAGTACCCAGTCTCCCACTAAGTCTCGTTACCACCTTACTCTTTCCCAAGTTGGGCCATGCTACTCCAACAATCCCACTGCGTAGTTTCTCCCTTAAACACAATCCACACAGTTTCACTTGAAGTAACGTGCTCAGCCCAAGCTTGAGTTGTGCCACGCAACTTCTAACAACAAAAGCATCATTCTCTTTTTAACACAACATTGTGTAGTGAAATTAAATCAAACGACTACCTGCACCAGCATATTGACCACATAGTACAACTGTGCACACAACCACCTTGGTGTCATTTTCATCTTCTGTTAATATTGTGCATAGTGTCTAATTCCTTAACCACGCACACAAGTTCCATCCTTTTGAAGCACATAGGCTACAATCCTATGCACCCGACCACTCAATCCTCTTCTTGATGACTCGTAACCAAAACACAGGGCTAAACTTAATAGGAAAGATTACCATCAATTGACATAATCATGTGCAACTACAATTAAAGGTTGAAAACACCATACTTATATGAACATGCAACAATTAACAAAACAAAAACAAATACTTATATGCAACACATACAAGAATTAACCCATTTCAAACATAGTCAAATATACACACCGTAACCAAGACAATTACATAAGAAACACTTATATTAAATGAAAGTCACCAACTATGGCCTTGACTCAGACGTTCCTCCCAACCATAGACGTTGTTGCTCATAAGCTTTCAGAAACAGGTCACCCCTAAGTTGGGTCTCAACTCCACCAGGGAAAAAGGGTTTCCTAGTGACAAGCTATGGTTTGAAACTCAACATAATTGTCCAATAATAAGTTCCCACTGCTACATCTAGCCCATAGTCCCTCATTCCCCACGCACATGTCACACCCAAAGAAGTGTGTCCCTTCTCTGCTCATGATTCCATCGATTCCCCCACTTCCCTTCCCAAGGTTACCAGCAACAGGTCGGACAGGAAGTCTCTGAGCCCTACAACTAATGTTCAACGCATTAGGGAACAATTTCTAGCAAAAACTCTCGCCTAGAGTGTTTTCTTCTGGGTCTAAAAACCACTCCACAATAACCAATCTCTCACCCAAAGAGATTTCTCATGGTCTATCAACCCAAATCTTTGAAAATGAAACTCTGAATGTATCCCCCACAACTCCTTACAAGCTTCTTGCTGCAGATAAGGTAATAATCAGGTTTTCCATATAGTCTGACCCCCTTCTGCTCACGAGAGCTTGCAACATGAATAATAAGACCATAATGATCATCCCCAAAAAAAATACACTAAGGCCAACAATATATATTGCATGCCTTCCACTTGAAACTT
>CBVK0103318968.1:0-16993 GCA_900067695.1 Picea abies
GTATATCTTGTAACCCTTATAAACTCTAAATTCTAACTCTCAGCATTCATAAACCTTATCATTTTTAACCCTTTACACTCCTAACCCATGTAACCCATGCCTCTTCAGCCTTATAGACTCAATCCCCTTAACTCCAAAATCTTCTAACCCATAATATGTAACCCTAACACATAACCTATAACTATAAATCCCATTATCCCCTGCCCCTAGAATCCCTAACCACTAACCCCTAACACCTATCACCCCTAACCCTTAACATGTGTAACCCATAACCTCCAACCCTTATAACCCCTAAATCCTAGACCTTAACACTTTAAACCCCTATCTTTAGGATCTTTATAATTCCATTCCCCTTAACAATTATAATCACTAGCCCCTATAAATCCTAACCCATAACCATCACAACTTCTAATCACTAAAAACTAATTTATATATCTTCATAACCATTTATTATTATAATATGTATCACCCCAAACCCATATCTCCTATAACCACTAATTTCCTCTAAATCACTATAAATATTACCCCATATTGGACAGTTTGAACATAATGTAGTATCTTTTAAAAAAATCCTCAATAGCTTGTTTTGAAATAATTAGATGTATAGGTAGTATAGTTCTTGAAGAAAGCCTACAGAGGCTTGTCCCGAAATTTTGTAACATGTATATTCTCCTATGAATGTAAAAGTTTTTTTTTTTCTTATGGAAAAAAAAAACTATTATCCCATATGACCCATATCACCACTAAGTAGTATAACCACTAATCAACTCTTATAACCTCAAACCATTATAATTGTATAACCCTAACAATTATAATGCTTAAATTTTATAATTCCTAAGCCTTAATATTTGTAACCCTTAATCCATATCACATTCAACCCTTATAATTCCTAACACATAATCCCTATAACATGTAACCTCTAACCCTTAAAATGTTTAAACCCTATATCCTTTAAACCACTAACTCTTATAACTTATAAGATCCTAAATTCCATAACATTATCATTCTTAACCATTATAAACTCAACCCCACCTATCTCCTAAAACCAAAACTATAACCCCTAATCGTTAAAATTCTTAAGCCCTATAACCTTCAAACCAATAACTCTTATAACTTATATAATCTTAATTTCCATAACCTTATAATCTATATCCCTTATAATATAAGCCCCGCCAATCTCCTAAAATCTATAAAATTTACAAATCGTTAAACATATTATCACTAACATCCCCAACCCATGTAACCATAGGAAACCTTAACCCTTACCATTCTTAACACTTATGCCTATTAACCCTTATAACCATTAACCTCTAACATATGACCTTATACCCTTAACCCCTATCATGATTAATCCCTAACTCTTATAATCCTTAACTCGTGTAATCATTATAACACATATGGATTTAACTATTATTACCCATGTACTACCTAACTTACCTAACTAATATAGTTCATAACACCCATAACCCCTAACCTCTATTACGCACATCCCATGTAACATCTAACCCAAAACCCATTTAATGTATATAACCAATAAACATTAACCCTTATATTGATTAACACTTAAGACCCCTAAACCTTATAACTACTAAAAATATTATCACTAGACTCCTTAATCCTTATAACACCTAGTGAATATAAACCCTAACTAACCCATTATACCCAACTCTTAAAACTCCTATAATGACTAAACCCTAACTAACCCATTATACCCAACTCTTAAAACTCCTATAATGACTAAAAAGTATAAGCCCTCTAATCGTTAAAACCTATAACTCCTAACCCATATAATGAGCATCCCTTATAATTACTATCAGCACTAATAAATATAACCCCTAACCTCTATAATACCTTGCTTGTACAATGGATAAACCTTATAATTTCCATAATCTTATAAACCCCCATTCTCATATCCCCTAATACATTTAATCCCTAACTCATTTAAACCCCCATTCTCATAGCCCCTAAGACATTCAAACCCTAACTCATTTAAACCCCAACCCTTATAATCATTGTCACCCTCTACAGTTAACCTATATTACCCTTAAACTAGTAACTCATATAACCTATAACTCCTAGCCACTAACAATTATAATTAATAAAACTTAACAACTAATCCCTAATTGCTAACCTAACAATTATAATTAATAAAACTTAACAACTAATCCCTAATTGCTAACAATACTATTCAATATCACACTTAATCCCTAACCAAGATGGCTTCTAACTAACCCTAATAACCCATATCACCCTTATCTAGTATAACTACTAATCCACCCTTAGAAACCCCTACTCTTATGACACCTATAATCTCAGCTAACTTATATAACCCCTAAAACCAACATAAATCCCACCCTCTAATAATTATCCCTTATAACGTTTATAACCCATAACCTCTAATATGTATAATACCTAACCCTTAACTCCTACATCTCCCCTAATATGTATAACTTGTAACCCATATAAACTCTAAATTTTGACTCCCTTAACGCTTAATACTTATAATTTTTAACTTCTAAAACTTCCAACCCATGTAACCCATGTCTCTTTAACCTTATAGACTTAATCCCCTTAACTCCAAAATCATATAAACACTAATGTGTATCCTTAATGCATATAACCCATCACCATAAATCCCATTAGCCCATACCCCTATGATCCCTAACCACTAACGCATAAATGTTGAAATATTCACTAATACTTAGAGTGGGGGTAAATCATTATTGAGCACTTTTTACCATTTTTAACCATAACATGTAAACATTAAGTTATCAACACTTTATCACTTATGATTTCATTCAATATATCATAAACATATATGCACATATACACAATATACAAAAAGTTTACATGGAAAACCAAATGGGAGAAAACCACAGAATGTTTTTTAATATATATCTTGAATATTACATCCACAGGAAGCACCAACTTCCAAGTTTCTCCAACACCAACTGGAATGAGGTACCAACCCCCTATTTACAAGCTCCAACCCCCTATTTTACAGGATCCAACCTAAAGGAAGCTCCAACTCCCTAGATTTTCAGCTCCAACTATGTAACGTACCCAATCTCCACTGAGTCTTGTTACCACCTTACACATGCTCTAATACCAAAAATGTAACATACCTAGTCTCCCACCAAGTCCTGTTACCACCTTACACATGCTTTGATACCAAAAATGTAACGTACCCAGTCTCCCATTGAGTCTCGTTACCACCTTACACATGCTCTGATACCATAATGTAACATCCCAGCATACTACTGAGCCATGTTACTCCAACAATCTCACTACACAATTTCTACTTTCAACACAAACCATGCAGTTTCACCTAAAGTAACATGCTTAGCTCAAGTTTGAGTCACGCTACACAACTTGTAATAGCGGAAGAAACACTCTCTTTTTGAAACAACCTTAAGTAGTGGAATTAAATCAAACAACTACGCACACCAGCATATTGACCACACAGTACAACTGTGCACACAACCACCTAGGCGACATGCGCCACTTCTGTCATTATTGTGCGCGAGGTCCAAATCCTTAACCGAAAACACAAATCCCAACCTCTTGATAAACACAGATACACACAGGCTACTATGCTATGTATGCGGCCACTCAATCCTCTTATTGATGGCTCATAACAAAAAATCACTAGGTTATCTTAGTAGGAAAGGCTATCATCCACCGACAAACTCATGCACAACTACAAATACAAACTATAAGAATCATACTTACAGGTGCAAGAAACATTAAACATAATAACAACAAATACTTATGTGCAACAACATACAAGAATTAACCCATGTCAAAAATAGAAAAATATGCACACAGTAACCAAGACAAGCTTTTAAAAAACACTTAGCTTTTTATGTAAGTCACCAACTACGACGTTGACTCAGACATTCCTCCCAACCATAGATGTTGTTTCTCATTAATATTTCAACACCACATCACCCCTGAGTTGGGGCTCAACTCCACCAGGGAAAAATGGTCCTAGCGACAAGCTATGGTCTAAAACTCAACAAAATTTCTCAGTCCTAGGTGCCCACTACTACATCTAGTGCACAGTCCCTCATTCCCCACACACTTGTCACACCCAAGGAAGTGTGCCCCTTCTCTTCTCAATAGTCCTTCGACTTCCCCACTTCCCTTCCCATGGTTACCAGCAACAAGCCGGAAAGAAAGTCTTCTTAACCTGTGACTAATGCTCAACACACCAAGGAATAACTCTCAACAATACTCTCACCTAAAGAGTATGCTCATGGGTCTGACAAACACTCCACAACAGCTATTCTCTCACCCAGAGAGATTGTTCATGGTCTGTCAACCCCTCTCCACGATAGTAAACTTAGATTATATCCCACAACTCCTTACAAGCTTCTATGAGTGGATAAGGTAATAATCGGATTTCACATACATTTTGACCCCCTTCTGCTCACAAGAGCTTGCAAGATGAATAATAATGCTATAATTCCCAAAACACACTAAGGCCAACAATATATAGTGTATGCATTCCACTTGACACTTGTCACTTTTAGAAGTAGCTTTAAACCACTTGGTGATCAGTTCCCTACCTTCGGGAACTTAGGATAAAATAATAATATATCTGACATTACACTTTCCTGGAAATATTATAAAATATTCCCTAAGACTTACAAATCACTCCCTTTTATTCTGGTGGAGTAGGCCCCCCATATCTTTTCGTCTAATTCATTCAACGCACGACGATGCCAAATTATTTTAAAATCATGATTATATTTACATGGATAGGCGCACTGGTCTATCTACGTTCGGGCTCACCAACCTCATAACCACATAGGATCTTTGGCCTCCATACATATCCATTCTTTCTCGAGCACTAACCCAAGTGCATGCAACATAGTGAAATGTTCGCACTTGCCCAGGTGTGCGCAACACACAAAATATATGCACCATGTCTTTATAGAAGATCTTTGCCCACTTACTCAGATGTGTGCAATCACCAAAACCTAATGCCCATGCCTCACCATCCTAAATGTATATTACATTTACACTTGTTTCCAATGGCTCACCATCCTATATGTACAATTATAAAAGGTTTCGGATCAGGGACACTACAATCTCCTCCCCCTTATTTTTGCATTGTCCTTAGTGCATCATATACACATGTACATACAAGATTTCAAAAATATTCAAAAATATGAGGATACTATGCTCGTGTAGCATCCTCACATTCCTAGATTACATCCTCAGGACCATACCAAGACCATTGAACCTGTACCAGCTCCATGAATCAATTTTGGAGCTGCTTGTTTTCCAATTCAATATGCAAACCGATCGCACTTAAAATCCGCCTTCTAGCTCCACCTAAATCACATTCCAATAAATGGCATGATTAGCATCAAGTACATACTTCTTAATCAATGACACATGTAAACAATTATGAATACACAAGGACACAAGCAATGCAAGCATATAAGTGATAGGACCAATCCTTTCAAGGATTTCAAATCGCCCACAATAGCACATCGCTAAATCTGAACACTTTCCCAGCTTCAAGGAATTGTGACTGGCCTTAACTTTCAAAAACACATGATCACCCACTCCAAATTCCCTGTGGGTTCTGCCTTTATTTGCACATCTTTTTTGCTTGTCTTCAAATCTTTTAAATTCTACATTATCTTTACCATCTTCTTCTCCATTTCCCAGATTAGATCTGGCCCAATTACTATGTGATCTGCTAGGTTGTCCCAACTCACTGGCATGTTTCACTTTCTACCATAAAGTGCCTCAAATGGGCTCATCTTTAAAGATGCATGATACCCATTTTTGTAATCAAAATGTATTAAATGCAAGTAGTCTTCCCATTTTTATGTCTTATCCATCACATACATCCTCATCATGTCCTCAATCACCTAATTTACCCTCTCGATCTGACCATCCGACTCAGGGTGATATGTTATGTTGAAATTCAGACTTGTTCCAAATCCTTTAAATAACCCTTTCCAAAAGTTCAAGCTGAACTTGGAATCTTTGTTAGACATAATTGTCTTAGGAACACCATGAAACCTAGAAACTTTGTGCATGTATATCTCAACAACGTCGGTTTCCTTGTGCACTGACTTCACTAGAATAAAATGGGAAGCTTTAGTAAGCCTGGCCACCACCACCATAATAGTATCATGTTACTTAGCAGTCCTAGGAAACTTAGTTATTAAGTCCATAGTCACAACTTCCCACTTCCATTCAGGAATGGGAAAAGGTTGGAGAATACCAGCTAGATGTATGTGCTTAGCCTTGACCTTTTGACATTCAAGACATCCTACAATGAAATCTGCAACTTCCTTTTTCATACCTAGCCAAAAGTATTGTTTTTTGACAACGACAATCATCTTCTGCTAACTTGTATGTATAGCATAAATAACCTTATGCATCTTCGACAATATCGGTATTTTCAACTACTAATCATTCAGCACATAGACTTTGCATCTATACATGAGGATCTCATCCTCTCTCCACTCATATCCTTCCAACTTTTGTTGCGACATACCTTGCTGTAAAGTTGCACTTATATCCATATAGTGCATATCTAATTTAGCAACTTCCAAAATTTTGTCTCGCAAATCGGTCTGGTACATGTTAATGGTTGTAGCATGCATCGCATGCATCCTCCTACAGAGTGCGCCAGTCATCTTGTTCACTAAGGAACTTGATATCATTCTTTATATCAAAGTCATATTCACCAAGGAACTGTACCACATGCTTTGTCTGGCATTCAAACTTGGTTGTCCAACCAAATACTTCAGACAACAATGGTTTGTTCTCAGCTCAAATCTCTTACCCATGAGATAATGCTGCCACATATTCAAGGCATGCACTATAGCTACCAACTCTAAATCATGCATATCATAGAGCCTTTCGTGTTCTTTCAACTTTCTTGATTCATAGCACACCACATGCCCATTTTGACTTAGGACTCCACTGAGTCTTTCCTTGCATGTATCCATGCACACAACTAAGTTTGCATCTAGATCAACAATCCTCAAAATCGGTGCACTTGTTAACAAACTCTTCAAGTGCTGAAAACTCCTTCTGCAATCTAGAGTCCTTTCAGATCATGCACATTTCTTCTGCAAGGATGTAATTGGATTTGCAATCTATGAGAATCCTTCAATAAACCTTTTGTAGTATCCTGCTAGTCCCATAAAGGATCTCACATCTGCGACATTTCTTGGTGTTGGCCATTCCTCAATGGATTTTATCTTTGTTGAGTCCATAGTTATTCCTTCTTCTGAAATAATATGACCCAAGTAATGAATATGTCGCTAATAAAATGAATAGTTGCTCAGCTTTGCATAAAGCTAATGATCCCTCAACACCTACAACACCATCCTCAAGTGTTTCTCATGCTCTTCTTCATACTTTGAGTAAATAAGAATGTCATCCAAAAACACAATGACAAACTTATCTAAATACTCTCTGAAAAATCCATTCATCAAACACATGAAGACAATGGGTTCATTTGACAAACCAAATGGCACTACTATAAACTCGTAATGACCATAACTTGTTCTGAAGGCAGTATTATTGATGTCTTCCTCTTTAATTCTCACCTGGTGATAACCATATCTAATATATATCTTTGAAAATATATGCACACCTCTCAACTAATCAAACATGTCATCTATCCTTGGAAAAGGATACTTGTTCTTCATTGTTACCTTTTTCAACTGCTCGGGATTGTTCTTGAAGTCTTCGGATATTTAGGCAAAATCTGAACAAAATCACAAATTTCGTTTTCAGTTTCTGATCAAACCGTGTTGAATCTCAGGAAAATAAAACATGAGTTTTCTCATAATGGATAAAATTAGTGTAATCGCGAGGATTTTCCCAAATTGATGAGTAGTTTGGGAGATATCCTTGATCCATTGGAAGGAATTTTTCAAGTTGCGCCAATGCACCAACTAGAGGAAAATTTATGAACAAATCTTAATTTTGAAATTTTATAATTTGTTCTATCATTATTTGACTTTATTTTTCAAGTCGAATCTACAAAATCGTTTGGGATTATTGAAAGGAATATCCCTCGTCTTCAAACTCCTCATCGTTTTGGATTACTGAAAGGAATATCCCTCATCTTCAAACTCCTCAAGAAACCCTGCAACATATTCCAACAAGTCAGAGCTTGAAATTTGTTTTAAAACACAATTCCGAAATTTTGATTAAGAATCTAAAAATCTCTATAAAATTTATGAACATGATGATGTTCCTCCACCTGTTATACAAGTTTTTGAAATTAGAAATTTTGTTTTCCATGACTCTTTGAATGATACGAAGAATGGTATTATAGTGTTATGCATGTTTGGTAAGCAAAAAGTGGAATTCAAGCAAAAATATGCTAAGATAAAAAGTTTGTTGGCAATTAATTTTTTTTCTTTAATCAAAATTTTTATTTTAGATTTATGAAAATCAGCCTCATTAAATGTCAAGTGTTTAGTTTAGATGTTGGTTTGAACATATTTGAATTAAATTGTTTTTAATGTATTCAATTTCTTTTTTTTAAGAACAACTACAAAATTTGAAATTATGTAGTTGTCCCTCATTTTTATTTTTGTTTTTGTTTTTTGTTATTAATTAGTTTTCATTTATGATGACAGGTGTACAAAGAAGGATTTAGACCAAGAATTGTACATAAATTTCAAGGACAAACGAAAGATTAATATCAAATAGTTACAAAATTATTTTTGAAAAAAGAAAACTAAATTTCTATTTTTTAGGAGTTGGTTGAGTTTTAAGTTTTAGTTTTAGAATTAAAACAGTTTTATGATAACTACTTTTTAGTTTTTAGTTTTAGCTAAAAGGGGTCTCTTTTCTTATAAGAGAAGAAGGAGAAAACCAAAAGAGGAGATGTTACAAATTGAACTAGATATTTGAAACTAGGGGAAGTAATTCTGCATGGAAAGAAGCACTTGATTACACTATTGTATTAGAGGGATTCTCTTTCTGTGGGATTCTTGAGGACTGTGTAAGATCATATTTATTTGAAGCTAATAACAATTTTTCATTCACTTGCACTACTGTATGATTTGAAAATTTGCTGTTACTTCTTGTTAATTGAGTTTTGATTTGAATCTTTAATTTCTTAAAGTTATCTTTATAGAGAGGAAAATATTTCAAATCAGAATTCGATTATAGATTCATGGAAATTTGATTGTAGTTAATGATAATTATTTATCATTTAATTATAATCTTGTTTTTGTTTTCATTATTGTTGCATTGAAAGAATTGTTTCTTCAATATGATAGTAGATTTTACATTGAATCTATTTTATTGAGTTTAAGTATATGTTTTGGTTGACTTAAATAAATATTTATTTAAGTTGTTACATTACATGTTCGTGTGAATAACTTGCAAATCATATGGACTGTTTCTATGATTTGCAAGTAAATCTTAATATTGAATTCAATATCAGTCCTCTCCCATTTATTTGTATCACTTGGCTCTTAGTTTAGATGAGATCTATATCTTGTCCTAATCAAGATATAATAGATTAAGTTTTGTTTTTGTTTTCTTACATCTTAGGATTAATCTACATTTGTATTTAGTCCATAAAGTCTCCTTTCACAGGAGTGAAATCTAGTGTGGTGTAGTTGAGCCCTTGTTTCAGCCTTAGGATCACTTTCTTGTAAGCATGCCACAAGAGAGTGATCCATTTATTTATGTTTGCTGATAAAAATAAGTAATATTATACATTAGCAGATAGAGAGATGTATGTATATATATATATATATATATATATATATATAAACTTATCATAGACCTTAGGTTATGACACGGGTAACTAGAGACCCATAGAACCAGTCGAACTCGCCATTTCAATGGAAAAGGGTCTAATTAGGACCCTGACCGGGTAATATCCCCAATGTTGAATATGGTAATATTTGGCCATCAACAAGCGTATATACCCCTTCCTCAAAATCTCTTCAACTATCATCTACAACTCCTTCAGCTCTGGCGTACTCATCCTATAAGGAGTCTTGCATACAGGTGTTGTGCATGGCATGATATTTATAAATAAATCAATATTTGTTTTTGGATGAAATATCAGTATCTCTTTAAAGAAATCCTTGAATTCCTTTAGTACTGAGCAGTCTTTCGCACTCAACACTTTATCCTTGGTTGTGTCTTCCATGTGTGTTGTGAATACTTGGCATCCCTTCCAATAGATTTTCCTCAACTACAAAGCATAAACTTCTCTGATAGTCACAGCTCTTAGAATTCCTTGAACTGATATCGAATTTCCTTGCTCACCCAGGCAATTGAATGCCTTATTGTAATAATCTAGGACAACATGGTGCTCATCCAACCCATCCATACCAATGAGAAAATCATACGAGCCCAAAGGTATAATATTCAAATCAACCTTTGTGCGTAGTCCATCCATCTCCAATGGACATGCCTTAACTGTACCAAACAAGGCTTCTTGAGCTTGCTTCTTGACAGATGGAATCTTTCCACCATCTTAGGATCTAGATAACTATGACTAGCTCTTGAGTCAATTAAAATAGAAATGGTATGGTCATTAATCTTACCTTCCACCTTGATCATGTGGATCTAGATAACTATGACTAGCTCTTGAGTCAATTAAAATAGAAATGGTATGGTCATTAATCTTACCTTCCACCTTGATCATGTGCGACTGGAACTCAGTCTACTTGGTATCCAGCGCGGCGTAAATCCTTGGCACATTTCTACCCATGTTTTCCACTATCATAGATTTTTGTACATTGTGCACAGTCCTCGATTTATCACCAATTTGAGGGAAATATATGCACATATGATTTCCGCCACAACCCCAACACTGCATAGGTTGTTGTCATGACTTTTGTCCAACTGTCTCTGACATTCTGGGCTCCTAGAGATTCATTTTTCCTTGTGCAACATTTATGATAAATGGTGGCTTAGCTCCCTTCTTCCTATGTTCCACCTTACTTTTCATCTTATCTTCCCAAGCCTTTTATAAAGTTGTTCTTCCCCTTTGCTGCTCATAAAGACACTTAGTGCACCTTATGGTTTCTTCCAACATCTTAGGGTCATCATATTGTATCTTGTCACTGATAAATGAGGGAAACCCACTCAGATATCTCTGAATATTCACTTGTTCATCCTTGATAAAAGGCACATAATTCAGCAATTTTAAAAATCTTCTTTCAAACTCACCTATCATCATGTTTCTGAGTTTATGTTCAAAGAATTTCTTCATTTTCCTATCATAGTACTGCTTGGTTAAGTATTTGTTTTGGAAACACCTCTCGAATTGTCTCCAAGTCACTTTCTTCTCATGGATGTGTTGCACTTGTACATATTGGTCCCACCACATTGATGCCTTTCCTTTTAACTAATAGATAGCAATTCTCCCTTCTGACTGCGCAGAATAGTTATGTAGCTGGAAGTATTTCCTCATACCCAACAACCAAGTCTTCGCATCTTCTTCCTTCTTGTGCTCACCATAAAAGGTAGAAGGCTTGATCTTATTCATTTCCCCTTGTAGCTCGTCCACCCCGGTCCTAATATTATTCTTTCTGACAAAAGATGGACTCGAACTACTACGTGTTTGCCTAAAAGGTGGCTTACCATCACTTCTTTCTTCTCTTTGTTTCTCATTGTGATACCTATGACTTCTTGATCTACTCGACTATGTCTCCTTATCCATCTTATTTTCTATTATGTCCATACTTTGCATCAATTTGACATTAAAGTCATCTTGTTGTGCCTTGGCTCTCACAAGCCTCTCATTATCATCCTTATAACTCTAGATTTCTTATTGCACTACTTTTACAACTTCTACCAAGTTCATGTGCCCCCCCCTTGGATTTTGTACCATCGACACCCAAACCGGCATACAGATCCCAAATTCATCATCGGTACTATAAGTCCTCTGCGCATCTTCCATGCTTTCAACCTTCTGCACTGACTTTGTCCTACTCTATTCATTGATAATTTTTCAAAATGTGCAGACAACAAGATTTGTTAGGTGGTTTCATGCAACAACTACATGAAAATTTTGTACCATTTTGTCAGAATCATCCTCTTGGATTTCTTGGATGATTTTATCATTCCAAACTTTAGCTCACACACCCATGCATCACTATATTTGTGCACATCACACTCTGTACTGCGCACCAATGGTTTTCTGCGTAAACTAAACTCTGCACTGTGCAGTACCAATTCATTAACACACACATCTATTCATACTAATCTCTGGCCCATAAAAGTCCATTATTGAGCCAATATCTTTGATACCAAAATGTAACGTAACCAATCTCCCATTGAGTCTCATTACCACCTTACACATGCTCTCATACCAAAACTATAATGTACCCAATCTCCCACTGAGTCTTTTTACCACCTCACACATGCTCTGATACGATAATGTAACATCCCAACATACTATTGATCCATGCAACTCTAACAATATCACTGCATAGTTTTTACTTTAAACACAAACTATGTAGTTTCACTTGAAGTAACACGCTCATCCCAAGTTTGAGTCATTCTACACAACTTCTAACAGCATAAGTAACACTCTCTTTTTGAAACAACCTTAAGCATCATAATTAAATCAAACAACTATGTGCACCAACATACTGACCACACAGTACAATTATACACACAACCACCTAGGAGATATGCACCACTTCTTTTAATACTATGCATGAGGTATAAATCCTTAACCTTACACATAAAACCCATCCTCTTGATAGACAAAGGCTACTATACTGCACACCCATCCATTCAATCCTCTTCTTGATGACTCATAACCAAAAATCATCAAGTAATCTTAGTAGGAAAGGCTATCATCCATTGAAAAACTCATGCACAACTACAAATATAGACTATAAGCATCATACTTACAAGTGTAAGCAACATTAAACAAAATAACAACAAATACTTCTATGCAACAACATACAAGAATTAACCCATGTCAAACATAGACAAATATGCACACAGTAACCAAGACAAACTCATAAAGAACACTTATCTTTTTATGAAAGTAACCAACTCTGGCCTTTACTCGGATGTTCCTCCCATCCATAGACATTGTTTCTCATTAATATTTGAGAAATAGGTCACCCCTGAGTTGGGGCTCAACTCTACTGGGAAAAAAGGGTTCTAGTGACAAGTTATGGTCTGAAATGCAACATAATTACTCAGTCCTAGGTTCCCATTGTTCCATCTAGCCCATAGTCTTGCATTCCCCACGCACCTGTCACACCCAAGAAATTGTTCCCTTTCTCTGCTCAATAGTCCTCTGACTGCCCCACTTCCCCTCCCATGGTTACCAGCAACAGGTTGAACAGGAAGTCTTTGAACTCTGTGACTAATGCTCAACGCACCAGGGAACAACTCTCACCAATACTCTCACCTAGAGAGTATGCTCACAATTCTGACAACCACTCCATGATAAGCAGTCTCTCACCCAGAGAGACTAATCATGGTCTTTCAACCCATCTCCATGACATTAAACTCAAATTATGGCCCACAACTCCTTACAAGCTTCTTTGAATAGATAAGGTAATAATCAGATTGTCCATATAGTCTGGCCCCCTTATGCTCACGAGATCTTGCAACATGAATAATAATGCAATAATTCCCAAAAAACACTAAGGCCAACGATATATATTTCATGCCTTTGACTTAACACTTGTCACTTTTAGAAGTAGCTTTAAGCCACTTGGTGACCAGTTCCCTACCTTCGGGAACTTATGATTAAATAATAATATATCTGGCATTACACTTTTCCTGAAAATATTATAAAATATTCCCTATAACTTATGACTCACTCTCTTTTCCCTTTTTCATTGGAGTAGGACCCCCATCTCCTTTCATCTGAGTCAGTCATCACACAGTGATGCCAAATTATATTAAAATCATGATTATATTTACATGGATAGGCACACTATCCTATCTACATCCAGGCTCACCATCCTCATAATCACAAAGGCTCTCTAACCTCCATACATATCCATTGATTCTCGCACTTTAACCCAAGTGCGTGCAACATAGTGTAATGTGTGCACTTACCCAAGTGTGCACAACACACAAAATGTGTGCACCCTGTCTTTGTAGAAGATCTCTACACACTTAATCATATGTGTGCAATAACCAAAACTTAATTCCCATGGCTCACCAGCCTAAATGTTTATTACATTTTAAATTGGTTCCAATGTCTCACCAGCCTATATGTACAATTACAAAGGGTTCTAGATCAGGGACACTACAAACTAAAAGGAGGCTCCAACCCCCTTTCCTTTCCTCTTCCTTCCTCCCAAAAATATAAATGATATAATCAACCTATCATTGTTACTGTCACTGATATTGATACATCATCAACAACAAAATCGATTCAACCCAAATACCACATAAATCTTATGCCAAGATCTCCAAGAATATCCCCCAAATCATATAATCGGTATCACCAAGATATTCATCAAACCATTTCCCAAAACCTACAAGACGTGCCTCAAGCATGTGCCAAAACCTCCAATATATTCCTTAAGCATACACCAACATCTCCAAGGTATGCCTCAAACCATATTCCAAAAGCTCCAACATATGTCTCCAATCATATGCCAAAACCTCCAAGATATGCCTCAAGCATATACCAAAATATCCAAGATACAAGACTCAAAACACATGGAAAAAATACCTTTTATTCTGCAAAAACCCTAGCACAACAGGTCTTAGATCATCAAACCCTCCTTGGCTTTAGAATCAACAAGAGGGAATATTCTTCAAAACCTTTCCTTAGCCTCGTGGGACTGGACTGGGCAACGAGCGAGGCCTCACATGAAGAGTATAGAACAACCAGTGGGGGCCTTATGGGACACCCTATGCCTGACCCGCGAGGGTTACCATAGATAGGGTTTCCCGAAAACCCTTCTCACATCTGCAACTTCGAGAACTCCATCCTTCGCATGACTTAACTATCTCATTTGCACCAAGAGATCATGAGTTTTCTTGATGATAAAATGGGAGGTTCTTGATGTGTATTTATATCCTTCCAAGTACCTCCTTTACTTGTCTTTAGGGCCAACCTATGATTTCTTGTTGCAACCATTTTTCTCCTTTACTTGATTTTAGGGAAGACTTATAACTTCTTATTGCAACCATTTTTCTCATCTTTAAGAGGGAATATCTCCTCAACCGTGAGGAACCACGTGGCATGCCACCTACCGTTTGAAATGTCTCCTCAACCGTGAGGAACCACGTGGCATGCCACCTACCGTTTGAAATGGATTGATGAGGACTATCAATCCATAGTGGTTTTTCATGAATTTTCAATGTCCTTCATACTAGTTTTTTTCAATCAACTTCGGGCTTCATGACCATGCCTCTGGGGCTTCTTAACCATATTTTCAAAGCTTCTTGACCATACATTGTAACTTATTTTCTTAACACCTAGGGCTTATTGTAGGCTTATTCAAAGCATCTTCCTGTGAGGGCCATGCTTAGAGATACTCCATAAGGGGAACACTTTGGATATTCCTTCAAATAAACCCATCACTTATGGGGTCTTCTGAACCTGCTTCAAGACTTCTTCTAGGGTTGATGTCAATGACAACCAATTTTCCAAAAATAACACCTATCACTCGTAACCCTTAACATGTGTAACCCATAACCTCCAACCATTATAATTCCTAAATCCTAAACCTTAACGCTTGAAAACCCTAACATTAATATGTGTATAACCTCATGCCCCTTAACATTTATAACCACTAGCCACTATAAATCCTAACCCATATAACTTCCAAAACTTCTAATCACTAAAAACTAATTTATATATCTTCATAACCCTTGATTCTTATAACATTTGTCACACAAAACCCTTATCCCCTATAATAACTAATTTCCTCTAAAGCACTATCAATATTATCCCATATGGTTTGTATCACTACTAACAAGTATAACCACTAATTAATTCTTTTAATCTCAACCCCTTATAATTGTATAACACCTAACACTTATAATGATTAAATTTTATAATTCCTAATCCCTAGTGTTTGTAACCTTCAACCTATATAACATTTAAATTCTTATAATACCTAGCACCTAACCCCTATAACATGTAACCCCTAACCCTTGTAAAAACTATAAGCCCTAAAAATTATTAAACTTTCTAAACTTAAACCACTAACTCTTATAACTTATAAGCTTCTAACTTCCATAACCTTATAATCCTTAACCATTGTAACCTTGGCCCCACCCGATTGCTAACACCTATAAAATCTATAGAACTTTATCACTATTATCCTTTACATCCCCAACTCCTATCACACCCAACCCATGTAATCCTAGGAAACATTAATCGTTATGACTATTAACCCATATAACCCTTAACCTCTAACCTATGAACTTATAACCCTTAACCCCTATCATGATTATCCCTTAACTCTTATAATCATCAATGCATGTAATCATTATAAAACATAATGGATTTAATTACTATTACCCATGTACTGAACAAATTGATATAATGCATATCACCCATAACCCCTTCCCATTATAACACCTAACCTTTTATCCCCCCCACCACATGTAGAATCTAACCCAAATCCCATTTAATCTTTATAACGAATAATCCTTAACCCTTATAATCATTAACCACCTAGACACCAAACCCTTATAACTACTAAAAATATTATCACTATAATCATTAATCCATCTAAAACCTAACGAATATAAACCCTAACTAAGCCATTATACCCAACCCTTAAAACTTCTATGACCATTAACAAATATAACCGATGTAACCACTAAATTTTATCACTCCTAACCCATATAACGAACATTTCGCATAATCACTATCACCACTAACAAATATAATGCTTAACCTCTATAATACCTTACAAATATAATTCTTAGTCCTTACAATTTCCATAATCGTGTAAATCCCAGTTACCATAGTGTTGAGGGGTCCTAAATCCCTTTAACTCAATAGTAGGAACCAAACCCA
>CBVK0103318985.1:0-13158 GCA_900067695.1 Picea abies
AGCTCAGTGAGGCACAATGCAAATCCGACACAGGGGGTCAACTTTCAAAGACCCTATGTTGGGTGATTGTGGGCACCATGGTTGTTTGGGAATTGGTCATACACACCTTTCGTAGCTTACAAATTTCAATTACATTGCCAGGTTGTGATTTTGTACCCATGGACTGAATTGTCATTGTGTCCCTAGATGGCTTCATGAGGTGATTTGTATCTCGCCATAGCAACCAAACTGTGCATCCGATCAAAAAAAAGTGAGTTGTTTTGGACTTCTGGCACCAGATTTCAACTAGGAAGACCCCTCTCTTCTGATTTCATCACCAAACAAAGTGTTTCTTAGAGGATCTACAGAACTATGGTTTAGCTGAGTGAGGCACAATGAAAATCTGACATAGGGGGTCATTTTTCAAAGACCTTGTGTCGGGTAATTGTGGTCGTAGTGGTCATGTGTGAGTTCGTCATACACACCTTCTGGAGCTTATGAAACTCATTTACATTGCCTGGTTGTGATTTTGTGCTCATAGAACAATTTGTCATTGTGTCCCTAAATGGCTTCAGTAGGCGAGTTGCAACTCGCCATAGAAGCCAAACCATGCCTCAGATGGATGAAACTCCACATCTGTTGAAATCCTAGCACTAGATTCTATCTAGGGGGACCCCTCTCTAGTTATTTCGTTGCCTAGAAAATTGTTTGTTAGAGGATATCCAAAACTAGGTTTTATCTCAATGAGTCACAATGAAAATACGACACAGGGGGTCAACTTTCAAAGCCCATGTGTCGGGTGATTGTGGGCACCATGGTCATGTGGGAGTTTGTCATACACACCTTCTGGTGCTTACTATTATAACCCTAAATTACACCATACATGCGTACCTGGCATCAGACCCTCTTACTTGCTATTTTTGCCAAGCCATCATTGAGCAATTCTTCTTAAAAACCCTATTTTTGAAGATGTGCGTGCCCTGCACCACTACTACCCACGTACAGATGATTTATGCACCACTATAGCTCATGTACGTATGCTATCTGCACCATTACATCCCTTGTATACCCATAACATTAGAAAAAATTAAAAAGTTGCAAGGAATTCGTTGAGATTACGAGCTATTGTGTAGTTTTCCAACTGTCCCACCGCCTATAACCCGTCACCCAACTGAATAACCATCCTTTTTTCATACAAAAGGAGGTTTTGGTGTCTCATTCCTAAGCCAATCATAATAACAGTGAAACTCTTTCCATTTCACATCCCCTCCTTGCCCCAAGAATTTGCAGCCACCTTGTCAGATTTGCAACAAAATTTCCCATTCTTTCCTTTTTCCTCCATTGTAAGCCTATGACATTTCCCTAGAAGAAGAGTGATGCAGAAGCATCATGCCACCTCAAAAAATGTGCCAGCACGCCAATATGTAGATGCACAATGGAGAAAGGGAGAGACACTGACCCTCCCATTTTTAAATTTTGAATATAATCCTATACGGGAGAGACACTGACCCTCCCATTTTTAAATTTTGAATATAATCCTATACGGATTTTTGCATGTTCTAAGGTTGATAAATTCTAGGCCAAGCCTTTGTATAGGTAGTGGATAGGGTTTCCTTAAATGGTTTCCTGTAGAAGGTCTAGATCATATTCAAGTCTAGATGAACATTTATGGAATGCAGCCATAGAAGTATGGTGTCATAACTGAGATATCAATAGCACTAAGGAGGTGGTGAGGATATGCTCGTAGAGCCCTCGCTTTGTAATTAGGAGACTTGAGAGAGAGAGATCTCAAGTAGAGAGAGTCTTAGGAGACTTAGGAGGTAGAATAGTTTTGAGAGAGAGCTTGAGAGAACTATAACTTTGTAGCAGTCCAGTTTTGGTAAACATCTGTATAGACACACAGAGATAATAGAAAGTAGTTTTTCCTGCACATAGTGTGTGTATGTATTGTCATGAATGAATGTTGAGGGTGTATGATAAGTTTCATTTGCAGTAGGAATATAGATTTCTTTTATCTTCATTGAGTTTTATAATATCATTATGGATTCTTTAGGTTATGCAAGGAGCGCACAACAGAACAATTGAGGTTCTGTAGCTAGCACAAGGAGTGCACATATGAACTCTGCAGAGTCAGAAAAAGACATGTCAGGAGGTCACACTAGAGGAATCGTAAAATCAAGGAGAACCTCAAGGTTACTAAACACCTTGGAGGAAATACTGTGTAGAGGAGGACACCGAGAGAAAATAGAATTTTTGAGGATTTTGTAAAGCTCTAACAGGAGGGCATTGAGTGAGTACAAGGAGTGCACCAAGGAACTTTGTTTCGAGTTCAGTGAGAAGTGAAGTGTCCAGAAGAAGACACTCACAGAGTGTTGAACACTATGTAGTCTCAACAAGGTGTGTTTGAGCAGAAGTTGCCAGGAGGGAACTTATATCCCTTCGAGGAATGAAAGGGACAGAGACCTTTGAGGTCCAAGCAATTGAAGCTCAAGGAGGAAAGTAGAGTTGTTGAACATTCTGGAGGAAGACCTGTGAAAGGAGTGCACCATGCCAACACTCGAACGAAGTGTTTAGAGATAGCCATTTGAAGGCCATTCAAAGCGTAAGGAGTGGGCGTAGAGAGAACTTGTTTCAAGTTCATAAGCTCAGGAGGTCGAGTGTAGAGTGTGCCAGGAGGCCCACAAGAAGTATTCTAAGGAAGCAGAGGGATGATTCCCTTAGAGACTGAGTGATTCGAAATATTAGAAGAGATAGCATGAAGAGTGTGTAAGAGAGGATTTATTCCAACTCCCAAAGCTCAGGAAAGACAACGTCTTCAAAACGCAGACGAGACCCAAGTAGTCAGGCTCATAGAGGAACAAAAGCTTGAGGCCTTTGAAACGTTGGAAATCTTCCAAGTCAAGGATAAATTGAAAGCTGAGGAGGAGGAGCATCAACAATCATTATATCAGTATGTAGAGGAAAATATCTGGACCGTCGAATCTCACATCCAAACACCCAGAAGAGCATGCAAGAGGAAATAGATCTCAACCGTCATATATGAACACATGAACCAACAGTCGTTGGATCCAAAGGAATGGGCATGAGGTTTACACCCTTTGAAGGTGCACGGGAGAGTGGAATTTTCGAAGTCCCAAGTTCTGAAATCATTGGGACCATCCATCAGAAGGGACATGTGGCGAGGGATCATCATTTTGTTGACTTGTAGAAGGGAAAGGACAAAGGGGATAATTATAAGAACTCGTGAGGCCCAACTTCGCAATTTGATAGTGATCGTCGGATCCAGAGGAGCATGAGCCATTGATTTGGTGCTTCAAAACATCATCATTTTGGGAGTTGGGAGCTTAATTAAGTTCCTAGACATAATTATATTTTCCTTAATCTTTCACATTTCGGGTTTTTTCTTCTACTAAAGCGCATTCAAACTCTCAACCGTCAAACTCCCGATCCTCGTTTTTCCGAAAAGTTAAAGGGATAATTAATCATTAACCTGGTTTAAATAAATCCCTAATATGTGTCTTAGCGCCTCATTAATCTCATCGCAATTTCGCGATCCGAGGTTTGCTTACGACTTATCCCCTAACGACAGGATCCCCGAAGTTCTGAAACACAAAATTACGTTTTCTCCAAACAAGGTTTAAGATTAAGGTTAAATTTCTTTTGAAACATGATTAGTGACAACTAAGATGCTTTTTGCATTTTGGGGATTGAGGGAGGCAGTGATTTTTGAAACTCTAGTTTCGAAATCGTTGATATATGGTGGTGTTAATAATAGATAAGTGAAGATATTTTTTGACATGAAAGCG
This sequence comes from Picea abies, assembly GCA_900067695.1. Classification (NCBI taxonomy): domain Eukaryota; kingdom Viridiplantae; phylum Streptophyta; class Pinopsida; order Pinales; family Pinaceae; genus Picea; species Picea abies. Next base: position 3,786 of record CBVK0103318985.1, read on the forward strand.
TATCTCCAGGCATATCTTTCCATTAAAAATCATTAATTTTTTGTCATCTGCGTCTGTTCACTCGTTATAATGCAAAATTGAAAGTTAATAAGGTCTTATGTTTCGAACTTCATTATTATCCTTTACATCTGCAGCAAGTCAAATTTACCTAGTTTTATACACATTTTCTCTGTAAACAGTTCTCTTATCCAACACAGGTATCATGGCACCTAAAAAGGCACCCAAGAAAAGTGAAGAAATTGTAGAAATCTCGAGTCCAGATGGAGATGTTATATCTGATACAATACTGCACGCCATTGATTCCATAAAATCCTGGAGGCAGATTTTTGAGACTCTGGATTATGAAATTAAAAATTTCCCTCATGATGCCAACAACAAGATTCGATATATAGCGGAGTCTGAGCTCCACAAAATAGCTACAGGGCCGTGACTTATGATTTATAATGACATGATTAGTTGTTCCTTAGAGAGAACTGACGTATAGACGAGAAGCATTCTGGACAGCGAATGGGTCATCATTGGATATTTCAAACCAGGACATGTACAAGTAATGTATAAATTATCTCCCAATCCCAAGTATGTTTATAATAAAGATTTTGTGACTAATTTTGAAAGGAAAGAATGTTTTGATTCAGACCAAATGTATCCCAACATAATCAAAGACTGATGGAGAAATGAGGGAAAATTCAGGGCTGACACCCATGGTATTTATGCTGTAGCCTCATTGAATGAGTATATGATTTATGTGGTGATGATGTTATGTAGACTTTTCGGAAAGAAAATTCCTACCCATTTCCTTGCAGAATGGGTACCCCTTTTTCATGAGGTAGTATAAGGTTACAATTTTAATTGGGATAACATTTTATCCGATAACATAGCAAAAGTTGCAAGGAATTCCTTGAAATTTATGGGCTATTGGAGGTTTCCCAACTAATCCACCTACTATAGCCCGTCAACCAACTGAATAACCATCCTGTTGGCATATAAAAGGAGGTGTTGGGGTTTCATTTCATACCTAATCATAAGAACGGTAAAACTCTTACCGATTTCACTTCCCCTCCTTGCCCAAGATATTGTTTCCTTTTCTGAGAAATTGCCTCAACATTCCCTCATTAGCCCCTTCTTCCTCCATTTGACCCATTCCCTTCCATAGAAGAGATAATAAGTTTGAGAGGAGAAGTTCATATAAGTTTCACTTGGATCATGGTGAAGAGAATCACGGACTAGGTTCGTTGAACGATAACCAACTTAGATTGTAAAGGTATAATCTTCATGTTATGAATAAAATAATTACATTTTCCTATCCCAAATGATGGTGTTTCATGTTATGAATAAAATAATTACATTTTCCTATCCCAAATGATGGTGTCTTGAATACTTTTATTAGCTTATGCTTGACATTATAACATCTAACCCTAAATTATATATGGAATCACATGCTTGTCGTTCTCTGTTTTTCAATATTTGGATGCAGGTCATCCCTAGGAGGAGGCATGCAGTCAGTGGAACTTCCAAGCACGAGGAGATCATCACCAAATGTGGGATTAGAGGTACAGTTACCCGATCTCCTTTCTCTTTTATTTATTTATATTAGTTTTGGTATGTTTTTGATAGTATTGATAATTAATCAAATTTTAGATGGTTATTCACTCTACCTACATTGTAAACCCTGTTGTAGTTAAATGGGGGTTATTTCCTGCTAGCAGTAAGAAATCCAGTTGATGATATATATCCACCCACAGATGATGAACAGTAAGGAATAGTAAGAAAGAACCACCTACATATTATATATATCCACTTTATCTTGTTGATGTGTAACCAATTGAGTGATCTATAATCCCATCGATTGTTTCAATGCATACAGAGAAAAGAGAGGGATTTTCCACAGTCTGGAGTAAAACAATTCTCCCTAGGATGTCAAAAAATGTCAAGCAGTAGAGGGAAATGAGGAAAGGGATATGATTCTTTCCATAATGAGGTATTTCATACTCAATTTATAGATTTTTGGATGTTTCCATTGCTTATTTGAATTGTATTTTTTAGTTTTTTATTTCAAAATTATAAAAGAAAAAATTTCCTCTGTATATATGGGGTTTATTGTTTTTATTTTTAAATTTGAAATAAAAAAATTACTGTACTTATATAGGGACATGACCCAGAGAAACTAGAAGGTATGGACTTCTCCATGCTTTCCAAATATGTGGAAAAATGATCTACTAAAGGAACTAAAACAGTCCAACCAAACCAACCCTCTCAAAGGGAATTGATTCATTCCCCATAAATTCTTGGATCATGCAAAAGATCAAGGAGAAATTCAATCTCAATAACCTCTAAGAATGTGGAAGTTGTCTATTATTGAACACACACCTACCATAGACATTGAGGAGGACATGCCTTCTATCCCAAAAAAGGATTTGGGAGAATCCCATGGGGAACTCATGCCAAGAAGAATAAGCCTAGCATAAAGGACCCCATTTTCCAATTAGAAGAAGCTAGGAAAAAATACCTAAGGTGGAAGATAGTGGCAGAAGACAAAGGGAAGTTATAAATTACAAGTATGGTAAACCCCAACCATAGATGGGAATCATATTGTGGACTTATAGGAAAAGTTCTAAATCTTTAAAATGTAAAATTTGGAGGATAGGAAACAGCTAGAGAATGAGAACGAGTACTTAAAGACAACATTGGAAAAACAAAGAAGGGAGGTTGAAGATAAAGTGGAGAAAATTGAGGAACTAGAGGAAATTTCCCATAAGACCATTAAATTGGCAAAGGAAATGCTCTCTTTAAGGAATCCTGCAAGAACATAGACCTTTTCTTTCAAAGAGCAAAGGCTCAAGCATCAGACAAATTTCCAAGAGCCTCCCTCGTGAGTTGGACAATAAAAAATATTTCACATAGGCATATCAATGATGCAATGAAGAAGATAAAAATAATATATATGAGTTCTATATCCACAATTTTGTGATGCCTCACCTTTGCAAATGGTCCCCTAATCCCTATCTGGGGGATATCCAAATCAGGGCATTTTTCTCCTAGGTAAAAAATGAGGAGAAAAGGGTTGTTGATGCACAAAGATACACGGATAAATACTTGAATAACACCATTTAGGTGATGTATAAAGCCACTAAGCCTAGATAAATACTAAAAAACCATGCAAGTTTGAATTGTAACATAGATTTAGTGAACATGCTTGAGGATAAGTCGAAGGGGGAAATTACACATTGTGAAGTCATGGTGAAGAACTCAAAAGATAAATCGATGAAATTACACATTGTGAAGTCATGGTGAAGAACTCAAAAGATAAATCGATGAATATTTTCCAAAAAAGGTGGGAGGATATTCCACTTACCTTGAGAAATATGGAGCCTCACTTTCCATCTAATTTGACATTTTCTTTCTTCAAGGTCGACCTATACATTGATACCCTCAAGATAATGAAGATTAATTGGATAGGACTTACATTCAAATATCCATTACTCCTCCATCAATCCATTCCCTCCTGATAGTCTATGATGGAGATGGATGAAAAAGAATATAAAAATAGATCTGGTGACACAGAGATAAGGGTAGGATATCATACAACAAATGGAGTTACCCAAATTGTAGCTTATGACTTCAGGTAGATAGCATACAGGGATCAACAATCAGAGTAGGAGGATTTAGCAAGGCAAGGATAAAATTTTGAGGGACTATTTTGTTGCACATGGGAATACAAAACCTCCAGCTAGGGGGTAATGATGGGTGTCTATATTGTATTTTATTTATCCCATTCTATATAGACATTTAATATTTTTCCCCTGCAACTAGACCTTCATATGAAAGATTTGTGTATTTTAATGATCATTGAGGCTATTGTGACATTTGCTTGCCATTCTATGCTTAATTTTCTTAATTACTAAGTGTGAATGCGATGAGAATTGATCTTGAACCCCAATTGATTATATGGTTTACAAAGAGTCTAGTCTATTGTTTATTTTCATTTTCATTTACTATTCGACTCTAAATTGGGCGCCATTAGCGCCAGATTTAGCATCATCCAATGGACAAAATGAAATCAACTTGGGGTGTTAAATACGACGTTAATGGCACCCAATTTAGAGACAAATAGTAAAGGAAAATGAAATTCATTATTCATATAACAAGAAATTTGGATAACACAAAATTAAAAAAATAATAGAGCCTGCGCACCTAAAACAAAAACGAAAATAATAGAGCAGAAAATTTGGATAACATGAAATTAAAAAAATAATAGATCCCGTGCACCCAAAAGAAATATTTTGTGAATTCATGATACTCCAATCATAATTTTATATACTGCGCGCACCCTTCATGATACTCGAATCACGGTTTTAAATCCTCTGCATACCCAAAAGTAAGGGTTTTTGCATTCTCGAATCTCATACCCAAAAGAACCACCCAGAGAAAAGGCAGGGGCAAGCATGGGAAGATCCTCACCCAAAGAGACAGAGGTAGTTGATCGACGTATAGGAACAGTAAGAAGGAAGGGGCAAGTGTGGGAAGATCCTCACCTGTAGAGACATAGGCAGTTGATTGACGCAAAGAAATAATAAGAAAGCCTGTTGATGATCTGTATCCACCCACAGATGATGAACAATAAGGAACAGTAAGAAATCACCACCCACAAATGATCTATATCCACTTGATCTTGTTGACATGTAACCAATTGAGCGATCTATAATCATGCATACTGTTTCAATGCATACATATCAAAGATAGGGATTTTCCACAGTCTCAAGGAAAACAATTCTCCCTAGGACGTCAAAAAATGTCAAGCAATAGAGGGAAACAAGCAAAGGGATATGAGTCTTTCCATTATGAGGTATTTCATACTCAATTTATATATTTTTTCGTGTTTCCATTGCTTATTTGAATTGTATTTTTTAGTTTTTTTATTTCAAAATTATAAGATAAGAAATTTCATCTGTATATATAGGGTTTATTGTTTTTATTTTTAAATTTAAAATAAGAAATTCATCGTATATATATAGGGACATGACCCAGAGAAACTAAAAGAGGAAATGGATTCTATATTGGTGGTAGAAGCAGTGAAGAAACTAGAAGGTATGGACTTGTCCATGCTTGCCAAATATGTGGAAGAACGATCTACCAAAGGCACCGAAACAGTCCAACCAAACCAACCCTCTCAAAGAGAATGGATTGATTCCCCATCAATTCTTGGATCATGCAAAATATCAAGGAGAAATTCAATCTCAATAACCCCTAAGAATGTGGAATAGGGAGTAGAGACATGCAATGTACCAACCACTAATGGATCACAAATTTCTTCCAGCACGAGTACATGTTATGCATCTTGCATTGGTACATACAAAATCAAGGTAGAATATGATGTTGTTTCCGGGAATATCATAATGATAGATGATGGGAAAGTGTTCATGCATAGGTTGAAGGAATCATGCCTTCAATGCTTCAAAGAGTATATACATCTTCCATTCCCAAAGATACCCTTGCACCTTCAAAAAGCATCCATCAATGACATGGAGACTGAATTTGGGACAGGTTGGTCAGTAAAGCAGATAAAAAAACAAATGACTCAAAATTGCAAGAGATTTTGTTGCAACAAAATGAAAAAGATAAAAGGAATTGCTCCCAATCTAAGGAACACAAGAAGGCCAATTTATGTAAGTGTGAAAGTATGGAAAGAGCTCGTGAAACTATATGACAGAGCAGATGCACAGAGGAAGTCCGATGAGGAGAGCATACAGGTATTTGAATTTTCGACACTAGATTATTTCAAATTCATTAAACGATTTTTATATTTTACTGGTGCATAATATAAATTGAACTAATGTATGTTTCAGGACAAGGTCTCGAAGGCCAAGATTTCCAAATTTCGTGCCACACATCATAGTGGCCAAAATAGGATTAGAAGCCTTAATATGCAAGTTTGTAAGTTGCAAGAATATCTGAAATGATATTTTTTTTAAATTTTGTACAAAAACGTAAATGATTGCATATTAATTACTTTAACTAGTCCATCTTCCATGTTTTGACAAGAGCAACAATATGGCCATTATCCATCACAATACAAATTTGAGATGATATAGGAAAAAAGTGATCTGATTTTGTTATCTGAATGGAGAATGAGGTATCATTAGTTGATTTTCAATAACTTAGATGGATATTGTTATATTAATATGTAAATTTGCATTTCTTGTGTTGAGATGTTTATTTATGTGTAGCTTGAGTCAGAAGGATCTCATGCAACTTGTTAGCACAAGGTTTTTACTTTGGTCAAAACATAGAAAGCTACTCAAAATTCCCGTAGCATCTCTTTTATATTCACCCATTAATGTTATATTTTTATTTCCTTTGCCAAAATGATCTATATTTCATTTTATCAAACAGAGGCATGTTATTTAAGTGGACTGATTCAAAGCTTATCAACTAAGTCTTTCACCTAAAACCAACTCAAAGCCATACTACATATCGAGCTAATCTATATGCCAAAAACCATATTCAACACATAAACCAACATACTCCCAATGCAAGATGCCAGGGGAAAAATGATTGTGCAGGTGTTGAAGAACTAAATATATCCATGATATATATGATAGTGCTCCCAATTTATTTTCTGTTCCACCGTTTACATGCATGGATGTGCAGAGGGGAGTGTGCTACAAATTTCACAGTGCACTGCTAACTCTCCTAGGTGCTGCGAATTCTCTGGGTGCTACCTAAGCTCCTAGGCATTGCAAATTTCACAGTGCGCTACCTAATCTCCTAGGTGCTACCAAAATTGTGGGCTTGTTTGGAGGAGACGCTACACAAGCTAGCTACCCAACAACGCTACCAACAAATGCACGGATTCAAGGAGTTCGAGTTATCATTCTGGTGAGTGGCTAATGATGTAGAGAAGAGGAAGGATGATAGGTAGAAGAATGATGAAAATGTTTAACCACTAGAGGATGCTTGGCAATGGAAATGAGAAGTTTGATGCATATTTTAAATGAAAATTGATAGACAGTTAGAAATCTTGATAGAAAGGGGCATGAAATTGCAAGCAAGCTGCTTCATATTTGAATGCACAGTGGCACGTTGTCAAAACCACATCCAGATGCTATTTGCAAGTGCCAAGTCATCAAGATAAGAGCCACGGGTTGGATGTTGTTGTACATGTTAAATGGTACATCAAAGCTAGATTTGTTCAAGCATTCGATACTGTCACGAATTCTTGTGAATACTGGAGACATAATGCTACTGAATACTGGAGACATAATGCTACTTTATAGGATTTAGTTATTGTTATCAGCTAGAATTAGTTGTTTGTAATTAATTTATGTTTATGATAGTTAGTGGTCAATTAGAAAGACCTCGACTCTCCTGGGGAGGAATCGATATATGAAAATAGAGACATCATTTAAAGGAGGAGGTATTTTAGACTACAAAGGGAGGAAACAAAGAAAAGACCCAAGAGGTCTTATGTAAGTTTTTTCAGAAAGGTTAATGAGCAGCAGTGACATGAAAGTTTTATTTTCAACTCAAATACTTGTCTTAGTTTTGGATGAAAAGATCACAGCTGACGAGTAAGACTTTTAGATCAGTTTGTCTTTTCCTTTATGTGTTATCATACTTCTTCGATTTTCTTCCAATTAGATGTGTTCTGTTTGTATAAGGTTTATATGGATAGATTTTGTGCTGAGGAGATTGTAGTAAGGTTTACTATAACAACTGCCACATACGCATCTATTTCATTCTGTGATGTTTGGAAAGGTTTTCTAAGATGTTACATATTCTTCTTGTAGCGACTAAAAGCAGGTTGTTTTTCAGCCTCAACTACATATCATGTCTTCTTGTTTTCTTCATTCACCCCTAGTTAATCTAAAAAATGATATGGGTTTTATTCGACCTGATTTGCTACACATACAAGGTTAAGTAAAGATTGTGGTATCTCATAAACTCCATGTCCAATGGTTTATTGCCTTTTCTTAAATTTTACATTCTTTTAGTTTCTTGAAACCCATCTTATCCAAATTAAACCCTTATCATTTCAAGATGTGTTGGGCTTATACTTGAAGCAGTCCAAGTGCAAATTCCAGCACTAACACAACTATAAAAAAAAAAATTGTCCCCTTTTCTCTCTTCCTCTTATAGAGTCTTAGAAGAATGGAATGGTCAAATAAAATAAACATTTGTATTGATCCTTGTTTCCCTTCATGAGCATATTTCTCCTAATGGGGTTGGAATGGCTTGATAATAACAAGGACTAGAGTCAAACCCATGGTTTGGATCATGGGAAAGACATGTTGTTAGGTTTATATTTCACATGTCTTAGAAAAATCATATTCATCCTCATCATTTTCATGTACCTCATCATGATTTTAACCCCCTTCTCCTCATATAAACGGAGGCATGTTTCCAATTACACCATACCCTAGATCAACTAAACATGAATTTTTTTGGACTCCTGGCACCGGATTCCAGCGAGGGTGACCCCTCTCCTGTGATTTCATCACCCAAAAAAGCATTTGTTAGAGGATTTCTGGAACTGGGGTTTAGCTTAGTGAGGCAAAATTCAAATACGACACAGGTGGTAAAATTTAGCTTAGTGAGGCAAAATTCAAATACGACACAGGTGGTAAAATTTCAAAGCCATTGTTCCAGGTGATTTTGGGCACTGTGGTCATGTGGGAGTTGGTCATACACACATTCTGGAGCTTACAAAACTTAGTTACATCTCTCAGTTGTGATTGTGTGCCCCTGGACCAAATTGTGATTGTGTCCCTGGATGGATTTCGGAGGCGAGTTGAAACTCACCATAGCACCCAAATCGTGCCTCGGATCAACGAAAATCTAGTTATGTTGGACTCCAGGCACCATATTCCAGCTAGGGGGACCCCACTCCTATGATTATGTAGCCGAGAAAAGTGTTTGTTCGAGGATCTTCGGAACTAGGGTTTAGCTCAGTGAGGAAAAATGCAAATCCGACAGAGGTGGTCAACTTTCAAAGCCCATGTTTAGGGTGATTGTGGGAACCATGGTTGTGTGGGAATTGGTCATACACACCTTCCAGAGCTTACAAAACTTAGTTACATCACCTGGTTGTGATTTTGTGCCCATGGACCGAATTTCCATTATGTCCTTGAATGACTTCAGAAGGTGAGTTTGAACTCTCCATAGCACCCAAACCATGCCTCGGATCGAAGAAACATTGGTTCTATTAGAATCCTGGCACCAGATACCATATAGGGGGGACCCCTCTCCTCTAATTTCCTCACCCAGAAAAGTTCTTGTTAGAGGATCGCCAGAACTAAGGTTTACCTCATTGAGGCACAATGTAAATCTGGCACAGGGGGTCAACTTGTTACCGGGTTGTTATTTTGTGCCTTCT
>CBVK0103319018.1:1462-11897 GCA_900067695.1 Picea abies
TAGATGGCCATCCTAACCTTCATGTTGTTGGAATAGTTATAGATTTGGAAGTACTTTTTGATGTCCAACAACCATGCCTCTACTTCTTCTCCTGTCCTAGACTCTCCATCAAATATAGTGGGTTTAATATTTTTAAATTCTCCTTCAAGGTGGTCTACTTGTTTTCTTTTCCTGTCTGTTTTAGTACCATCTTCAGCTAGAGGCGTTCCTTCAAACGAACTATCTTCTTTTTTTGTTTCTGGCCCGGAGTTCGTGGAGGATCTTTTGCTAACTTCTTCACTGTTATTATTGTCTTTTGGGTTTTTCTTGGTCACTATATTGCATAGCAGGAATTCATTTATCTCTTGTTGTTCCTGCTATGCCTTCTTCAATTTTTTGTTGTCGTCTTTAAAAAGTTGTAGTTCAAAAATAAGATTCCTCATTGTTTCCAAAACTTATGTGGGTGAACTTTTGTCATTATTCTTACCATTGTTGTCCGAGGTGTAGAAATGCTACATCCATGAACTCGAAAAAAACATCTTTTTTCCCCTCCATATGTCGCAAGATGAAAGCAGAATGGGATACCCTACCCTTGTATAGGCAATAACACCTGCATAGAGCATATATGTAAGATGCGTCATAAGTTGATAATCTATTACCAAAATCATTATTCGCTTACCTGTAGCATGATACTAGCGTGTATATCCCTTCATTCAAGCGGTTCATATAATTATATTGTTAAGTTTAGGGTAACCTAGATATTTGATTGTGTTCATTTCCATGTGCTTCATTGTTCTGGTTCTATCCAAGTTCAACTATGTGTATCGTTCTATCTAGGAATTAAATTGTAGAATTAAATATGCTTGCAATAGATCTGTTTGTTCATTGATACATATTCGATTCCACTTAAAGTTTTAATTTCAAGAAACATTTCCAGAAAATGAATACTACAATCTATTGCTTATTTTATGAGGATATCAAATATTTTATATGTACATACAGTTTCTAAATCCAGAGTAGAGGTTACCAGGGAATGATTCTAGAATTGATATGTAAACTATTCGACAGTAAAGTGGACTGTATATCTCATGAAATCGAACATCCTTTGTCTAGGTTATTGAATTCATACCAACTTTAAGTATTTCACTATATCAATAACCAATTCATCCCACAAAGGCAGAAATACTAAAATTTAGATAAAGTAAATGACTTCCAACAATTATACGATCATTAAAATAAATACTAGAAACCATTTCAGTTCAGATTTAGCATGCACAGTACATCAGATATAAAATCATTCAGATAGATAATGATTAGAGTAGCATATTCAAACTAAATTGGTGGAAAAACAAAGGGAACATCCACGTTCATCCCAACCATAGAACCGAGCAGCCAAGGTCACTTGCAGGGTTCACCCCCTAGCCCGACCATGAGTCCATGAGGGAGAAATTGTAAATCCTTCTTCATAAATGTCCTTCAATTCAGTAGCTTCCCCTTGCCTCATACTCCTTTAGTGCTCATAACAGCAAGGAAAAAAATCAATAGTGTCTTTCCCAGTATACTTGGCAGTGTCCTGCCTCCTCACATATGTTTTTTTATTATTTTCCTAGGTATTTTTTCCCTCCCTTGGGAATTTTCATAGCTTCCTAAATCCCTGATTTTCAGGGGTTTCCAATGGCCAAATTATTAATTTGCAACTTGTAAAAATCCACCTAGGGGTAGTTCCAACATGTTCCCCACTCATGGAGTCATGGTCAACTACTTTTAACATGGATGTTCCATTTGTCCTCATCCAATCATTATAAAATATTATGTTTTTAAACAAGTGTCATTGTCAAATAGTTAGTTGGGTTAAATTAGATCTATGCCCAACAATCATAAATTTATTAGAAATAACAAATTCAAAATTCGTAATTGCTATAAATGGCAAAAATTTTCCAAATTCGAATTTACTAAAAACGGAATAAATTTCCAGAAATTTAAATTTCCAAAAATATTTTATTTTTGGGGATGTCACACCTCCTTAAATGGAACTTTAACAAAAAAAAAACAAATGGTTGTTAACCCTCAGATATCCGGCACAAAAAATCTTAGCATGAGTGATGTTACTTATAACAACAAAAATCTACAAACAGAATCATGACCTTCAGGCTTTGAATTAAGAAGCAAGATGAGAACCACATTTTGGAACCCGAGTAACTTTGTCATAATGAGCAAAGTTCGGTACCTACGCCGTGAAGTGGGCATACCTCCATTCAACCATCACAGAAAAAATTAGTAAAGTACAGAGTACAAATTTCAATTATAGAATCGAAAGGGTAAATTGAAAACCACAGTTATGCCAGAATACTTAACTTAAGGGGACGAAACACCGCACCCTCCAGTGCCATGCCTTGTTTTGTAATCGACCCTAGCCAAGGGGGAATGGTTCCTGGAACTTCTGGTGGGTACCCTCACAACAAGTAGAGTCCCACCATTAATATAGAGAAACCCATTTTACAGAATTAGACAATTACTTTGAAAAGATAAAATAGTATTATGAATTCAAGAGTTAAATCTTTTATTAAAAACTCTTTACGAACAAAAATGAAGAACGTAAGGAATGACATGATACACATAGTCAATAGAAGTTCTGGTGGAAAGTACCCCTACCTAGTAAGAGATAAATTGTCGGTAGACCACCACCTTACTACAAATAATATGCATCGGTCACAGAGGAGAATATATACGTTAAGAATCCATATTGACCTTTTATTCTCCTGGTGCCTTTACATGATGTAAGAGTAAATCCTTCTCTGCTACACTGAGTGACTCCCTAAAACAGTTACTAGTCACATGGTAAAACAAAAGAAATGAACCGGAAGAATCCCACCGGACACAAATAGTGGACGCAAAGTAGGAATTTAGGCTCATAGAGGTAAAGAGTAGTGACTCTTGGATACAACCTCTTCTACAGTCGATATTAGAATAAAAAGGAGAAATGTGTAGACCCCAAACCTAACTACAAGAAGTAAAGTTTTTTTTTGTATAATCTAAACTGTCAATTCTCTGGTTTCGAGCTTGAGATACGACAGTTCCCTTAGAAAACTTACCAGGTAGTCAGACGTTGTCGTCAACTTCACCAAGGTTGGCCATAGAGACGGTAGAATTTCCCTTTAGAATAATTCATAATACATAACCCTCTCCTTTAGAGTCACAAGGGCATAAAAGAGACTGCCAAAACCTAAGAGGGATGAGTACCACTCTTTACAGCACAGGAGGTACAATCCATGCGCTAAGGGAAAGTTGGTGCATCAGGATTGGGAAGAATAGGAGGAAGAGTCATCGGGACTGAGGTTTAGTAGGACTCTAATTAATTTTAGGACAAATCCTTAACTCCTCCTGAAAGGTACATCCACCTCCCTTAATGCTGAAGATACAAAGTTAACAATAGTAAAACCATGGCTGTCCAGTGAAACTGATCGATTGCTAAACTTTTGTCATTGAAGTTATCCTTCCATTACACCAATAGGATGAGGAGGGTTAGTTAGTTTAGTTATGCAGAGGTTGATGTGGAATTGGTCGGGGTTCAATTCATTATGGTGGAGATGAATTGTATCATAACTAAAATGAAACCATCAAAGAAAACACATTGATAACCACTAATAAGTCACCATTAATATCCTTAAGCCCATTGCTGGTACGTATTACATTTAGGATTTGAATTCTAATGTCGACACAGCTAGGTAGGAGTACAAGCATTTAAGCTCAAGGTTATAAATGTATGTGCAAAGTCCAAATAACCTAATTCTCTTAAATAAGGGAACTAAAATTCAAATCCTAGTGTATGGGTGGATACATCTAAGTAATAATATCTATATAGTAAGATATATGAGTTAAGAAAAATACTTGTATTTGATCAAACCTCTCTTAAGTGTTAAGTTAGTATGGCAAAGGGTTACTCCAAGCCAAAAAGAAAATGCAAGTACCCATCATACGAGTTGATTAAACGAGGATAATTAGTAAATAATGTACCGAAGAAAAAAATAAATTATGATAAATTTGAGGTTTATTACATTCACAATTGTGGTGAAGTGATGCACGATGAAATAATTACATAGGTGCACCCAACCTGTTTAAGGTGGTATTGATGAGTCTTGGCGTGATACACTAATTTTCGGTATTTTTGGTAAGGAATACGAAGAAGGAGGTCAGCACAATCTAATAGTGACATGTCGCAGATCATCGTGTCACGAAAAGGACCAATGGTGAAGGTGACGATGCAACATCTAGCAATAGTAATATGAGGACCGCTCTTTTGGACCCAACCAAGTTGATATGGATTGGGGTGTGGGGTGATTGGGAGTTGTAGATGTTGGAATAATTCCTATGATATCATATTCCTTTGTTTTCCATTGTCCAGAATGACAGTGGAGAGATCATTTTTAAAATGGTAGTTGTAAGTGAATAGGGGAAAGTTATGGAGATTTGGTTCTGGTGTGGTCATGAGAATGAGGGATGGGTCTACCTTGATGGGGTTGGTGAGAGAGATTATTTATTTTTGATCAAGAAACTCAGTGGGTGTGGCCTCTGCAAACAAGGTCTAATGGGGGTGGTTATTTTTAATGGCCCGATAGTCGACTGAGTTATGGGAGTTTGTCTTGTGAAAATTACACCAAAGTGCCTTTTTGGTCATCAACGAGGAAGAAGGATAAGGTGGAGAATGAGAAGGAGATGGGTTATCATCTTGGGTTTGATTTGGCAGATATCGAATGTGAGGAGCCACCTTTATTTCTACGACCAAGGCCCATAAGAAAGCCTTGTACATAGATTCAGCACTGTAAAAAATATCTACCTCCCGCCGAAGAGGTAACAATAAACCAGAATTGAACTTAATTATCAATACCTCATCTGGTTCTCTAATATGGAGTTGGATGTGTAGCTTGTAGAAGACATTGATGTAGCCTTGCACCGACTGATTGGAAATTTATCGAATTTGTAACCACTTTGTGAGCAAATTGTGAAAGTAGCCTCGAGGGTAGAAGCATTCTCTCAAGGCTTGACTGAACATCTCCCATGAAATAATGTGGCCAGTTGTCAGAGACGGAGTGCCGAGCTCAAGGATCAATTCTGCGTTGGTCAAGTGTTTATTCCACCAAGTTTGGGCGATTCCCTCGAGTTGGAGACTGGCTATTTGTAATTTGGTAGCCTCCTCCATCTCAAGCGAAGTTTTGAAATACGTGGAGAGACTTCGGATCCAGGAATCCACGGTCTTGCCATTCATTTGACCGAAAAAATTGGATAATTGAAAATGGGTTTCCAACTGAATGCTTGTTAGAGGTCTTCGTTGTTGAAGATGAATCAATTCCTGAAGAGCCAACACCAAATCGACCACTGGGCTTGATGTGTCTGCATTGGATTCCTCACTAGAGGCGTCACGTTGAGGTGAAATTAGTGGTAGTCTGGAGTAGACCCTGAGGAGGGTGTGACAGAAACCCTGCAAAGGATCAAAGGCAGGTTCTCAGCAAAAATGTGCTACTAAAAGGAAGATCCCTAAAAAACAAAAACTATTTTGACTGGATGAAGTTATGGTCCCAAGGACAGAACATGCTTAGATACTAATTGATCTGCCAGTGCATGGGTGTCTTTCACAATGGAGGTGCGTTATCTCTCTGAATGCACACTCTGAGAGATCTAAAATAAAAAAGGAGGCACTCAGCAGATTAAAAATGAATTGGGAGAATGGTGCAAATAGGAAGAAGGTAACGCTCTTGTTGGAGATAGGCATATTACCTCTTATCTACGTTGTCCACTATTGAAAAAAACTAAAATAACGTCTTGCTTATTATGCTCTTGCTGAAAATGTATTTCCTCTTATCTACGTTGTCCACTATTGAAAAGAACTAAAATGACGTCTTGCTTATTACACTTTTGTTGGAGATAGGCATATTTCCTCTTATCTACATTGTCCACCACTAAAAAAAAAAATGACGTCTTGCTTATTCGTTGATCATAGTAAGGGATGCGCACCAGATCCTATTGGTGCGCATTCACTCTATCAACCCTTACCTAACAACAAAAACCAAGAATGCAAGATGGTTCTATCACTCCTCTCAGCAAAAACGAAAATGCAAGATTACATAACAAACTGAATAACGCAGGTTCCCCAAAACTTCATCATTTGTATTAAGGGATTCTATCCCTTCTTAAACACTCAATAATATATTCTACAAAGGTAAATGTTTATTTTATTCCTCTGCCTTTCTCTGCGCAATTAGATTCGCAAGAGAACTTTCCGACAGTGTTTACTGACACAATCTGACTATTAATAAAAATAGGCATCACCATTATTTACTTAGAGTGGGGAATGATTTATTACAATAATGGAATAACACTACGCTGACAACTATTAGAGAACTAACATAGAAATACTTCTACTTTTCTTTTTGCTTGTTGCGAATGACTTGTACTTTGTTGTGCACTCTCTAAGGAAGGTTGTCATCCTTCCTTATTGGTCCACATTTGCTACAACATAATTAGTGTATATCGCAGCAAGTATCGCAAGTCATGGAGAGATATGGCTTCGAAAACTACTTGCAAGACTATTTGATCAACGACTAGAGACGACCTTGATACATTGTGATAAGCAAAGTTGTGTCAAACTTTTAGAAAATCTAGTATTTCATGACAAGTCAAAGAATATTGAGATCAAATACCACTTCATCCTAGACATGGTATAGAAAGGAACATTAAATCTCCAATACATATCCATGAATGAGCAGATAGTAGACATTCTCACCAACCCTTTGTCAAAGGATAAGTTCGAATACTTATGGGACAAGCTTGGGGTGGTGTAGAATGTCTCCCTCTCTAAGAGGGAGTGTTGATGTTTTGGGCAGGCATTGGGAAAACATTCTCCTCAAATTGGCCATGTTACTTAGCTAAGAAGAATGGACCAAGCATAGTATTTATACTTGATCATATGACTTGACAAGGACCAACAAAGACTCGAGGCACATATACATCGAGCATACATTCTCCTTAGATGGCCATGTGACTTGGCTAAGAAGAATGGCCTAGGGCGTTGATGTTCTTCATGTATTAACATTAGGCATACATTCTCCTCAAATGGCCATATGACTTGGCTAAAGAAAATTACCTAGGTGTAGTCTATATCCTTGATCATGTGACTTGACAAGTACTCACAGACTCGAGGCGCTATGTGAGAAATGAACACATAAAATAGGTGCATTCCATAGAAGATTACATCAACCGGACTCAAGGATAACCTTTCTATAAAAAATGAAGTGTCAAGAAGACAAGACGATACCCATCTGTGTAACATCCCACTCTGGCGCACTGAGAAAACTTATTCTTTGAGGAAACTTGCTTCCAAGTGATCTGAACTATTATGATATTAAAACATTTGTCCTTGATTATGATTCATCAACGAGGAAGAAGGATAAGGTGGAGAATGAGAATTGGATGGGTTAACAAAATGGTTTTGATTTGGTGAATATCTAATGTGAGGAGCCACCTTTCTTTCTATGGCTAAGGCACATAACAAATCCTTTTCCAGAGAAGTGTTGTCGAAAAGATCTACCTCTAGTCGGAGAGGTAACAATCAACTAGAATTGAACTTAATTATTAATACCTCATCTGGTTCTCTAATCTGAGTTGGATGCATATCTTGTAGAAGATGTCTATGTAGCCTTGCACCGACTTATTGGTAATTTTCCAAAGTTGTAACCACTTTGCAAGAAAATTGTGAAGGTATTGGTAATTTTCCAAAGTTGTAACCACTTTGCAAGAAAATTGTGAAGGTAGAATGGAGGGTAGAAGCATTCTCTGAAGGCTTGACATAAAATCTTCCATGAAGTAATGCAGTGAGTTGTTGGGGACATAGTGATGATCTCTATGATCAATTCTGCATTGGTCAAGTGTGTGTCCCACCAAATTTGGGTGATTCCCTCGAGTTGCAGACTGGATATTTGTAATTTGGTAGCCTCCTCCATCTCAGACGAGGTTTTGAAATATGTGGAGAAACCATGTATCCAGGAATCCCGAGTCTCGTCGTTCATATATCCAATGAAATTGGGTAATTGAAAATGGGTGTCCAGTTGCATGATTTTTGAAGGTCTTCATTGTTGAAGATGAATCAATTCCTTAAGAGCCAATGCCAAGTCATCCACTGGGCTTGATGTGTCTTCATTAGAGTCCTCACTAGAGGCTTTGTGTCGAGGTAGAATTGTTGGTAGTCTGAAGGAGACCCTGAGGAGGGTGTGACAAAAACCTTGTGAAGGGTGAAATGCACATTCTGAGTAGAAACGTGCTACTAAACAAAATATACCAACAAAAAATATATATGTTCTGATTGGTTGAAGTTTTCTCCCTAGGATAGAACATGTTCTAATAAAAATTGATCTAGGTGTGATGGAGCCTTTTGACAAGGGAGACATGAATTTGTTGGAGGAGACTATAAATGGATTTGATAGAGGGATAAGCATTTAGAAAGAAGGGACATATTAGATGTGGGGTTATTTAAATAAGAAGAAGGAAAGGTGAATTACTGGATGGATGGGGCGCCATGCTTTTATACAGAGAGATGGAGACATCTATCCTATTGTCTACACTGAGCAACATGGAAAATTTGTGTGTCTCATATGCTTCGTGAACATGGGTGCTTTCTATTTCCATCATGCTTCCAACAAAACAAAATGAAGGAGAATTGGTGTACATGCTCAGCAAAAAAAGAGACATGCGCCAGTTCCTTTGGTGCACACTCTCTTTCAACACTCACTGAACACTAAAAATGAAAATGATCTCTCAATTACTCTTAGATAAATTGAAAAAGAAAAAGTACACACAGGAATAATAGATAATGCAAGATTCAACATAATTCATCATTCTATTAGAGGTTCTTTTCCCTTCTTAAACATTCAATACAATTTTCTAAAATTGGTACATGTCACTTTTCTTCTGCAATTATATGTGCATTCAAATTCACAAGAGAGGTTTCATGTAGAGTTCTATGCAACAACTAACTCTACTCTAAAATAGATGTTGTCATTATTTTTTTTAGATTGGTGAATGCTTTATTACAATACGAGACTGAACGATCACAAAACTAGCATAACATTCTATCTTATTTTTATCTTCCCTATTGTAGATGACTTGAACTTTGATGTGCGCTTCCTAATGAAGGTTGACGTACTTCCTTGTTGGTCCAAACATGAAACTTCTCAAGCCTCACGATCTCATTATGCACAAAAGGAATGGGTATTTGACTCAGGGTGTACACATCACATGGATAAACATGTTTTATTGTTCACATCCTTGAATGAAGTTGAGGAGAGGAAGATTTATGTTATTGATGATTTTTATGTCAATATTTTTTTTTAGGGTGATGTTTCCTATTGACATGGGAGAATTTATGACATCTATCATGTGCCAAATATTACTTTCAATATGTTGTATGTTTCTTAGTTAAAAAAGACAAGTAAGATTATAGAATTTTGGCCATATTGGTTCTTTGTTCAAGATTTGAAGAAAGTTCAATCGATTTTCTCTAGAGGGTTTCTCGACCCAAAGGGTATGCCATATAAATTTTGTGACATGACTTGAATTGAAAGTAAACTGAGTACTCTTGTTTATGACACTAGTGAGTAAATTCAAACTTGGCATGAATGGTTTGGAACTATGAATTTTTGAAGTTTTTATTTGATGGAAACTACGAACATGGTTATTAGTCTACCTAAAGTGTTTCCTCCTAAATGAGTCTGTAAAGGTTGTGTTCTTGGAAAGCATCATCAAGCACCTTCTAAATCTAGAAAAGCATGGTGAGCATAGAACCTCTTACAGCTAGTTCGTAGTGATGTATGTAGCATCAATCTACCTTCCCTGGTAGGTGAAAGATATATTTTAACTTTAATTGATGATCTATCTCATTTCACTTGGGTTTATTTTCTGAAGAATAAGAATCTCATCTTTGAAAAGTTCAAAGAGTTTAGCGACTTTTCTAAAAAGGAATGCAGCTCACCCATCAAGTGTCTAAGATTAGACAATGTTGGTGAGTATGTAAATTGACCTTTTGAATAATACCTAGTTCAATCTGGTATTTATTGGTAGTAGTCAATTCCTCACACCTGAACAAAATGGAATTACAGAACAAAAGAACCGAACATTAGTTGAAATGGTTAGATGTATTTTGTAGGATAAATATCCTCCCTCCCGCTTCTAATACAATGTAGTATATTACATAAACTACTTTCTCAATCACATCTCAACTTGAGTTGTTCCTTTAGTAACTCTATTCGAACGATGTTGTGGAAAGAAGCCTTTATTTTTCCACCTCGGTGTGTTTCGATGTGTTTCTTGAGCTCACTTCTTCGATGATTGAAAAAATAAGTTGTATGGAATGAGTCATTCTTGCATCATGATGGGATACTCTGAAGAGTCAAAATCCTATCGACTATTT
>CBVK0103319033.1:0-14324 GCA_900067695.1 Picea abies
GGCCTCGAGACATAATCTCCTTAGTTATCCCACAAAATGGGGATAACAGTACCAAAAGACAATTGTAGTAATAACAAATCAATATTTTTGCTAAGAATGAAAAAAGATATTGCTGAGTATATAGCCAAATGTATGGAATTTCAAAGAGTAAAAGTTGAGCATGTGCATCTAGTAGGTTTTCTACAGCCATTCTCATTGCTAGAATAGAAATGGGAGGTGGTAACTATTGATTTCATTTCTAAGTTACCCAAAATAGTAAGGTGGTATGACTCCATCATGGTAATGGTGGATAATTTGACAAAGGCTGCTTACTTTATTCCAATTAAGTCAACCCATAAGGTAACAAATATAGCAAAAATATACATGAAAGAAGTTGCAATATTTCATGGAATACACCAAGCAATTGTTTAAATAGAGATCCTAAGTTCACTTTGAACTTTTGGAAGGGATTGTTCAAGGCTTTTGGCACAAAGTTGAATTTATGTACAACATACCATTTGCATACTGATGGGAAAACAAAGAGAGTTAATCAAGTAATTGAAGATATTTTGTGGATGTATGTGATGGACATGCCATCTAAGTGGGAGGATATTTGTATTTAGTGGAGTTTACATACAATAATGGGTATCACACCTCTCTGAAAATGTGTTCATTTGAAGCTTTGTATGGCAAAAAATATGACACCCTAGTAAGTTGGGATAACCTACCTGATAGAGTAGTACTTGGACCAAAGATGCTCAAGAAAATGGAAGAGCATGTAGCCAAGATCAAGTTGAACTTGAAGGCATTGTACGATAGGAAAAAGAGATATATAAATAAAGGCATAACACCAAGGAAATTCAGAGTTCAGGAGCATGTTTTCTTGAAAGTTAAACCAAAGTAAAGTTCTTTAAAGTTGGGAAGTTATGCTAAGTTGATATATTGTGGACCTTTTGAAATGCTAGATAGGACGAGACTTGTTGCATATATGCTTACATTGCATGTTAACATAAGTTCTCACAATGTATTTCAAGTATCTTTGGTAAATAAGTATGTGCATGATCCCAGCCATGTCATTGATTGGGCTTTGATCTAGGTGGAACTGAAAGAAGAATCCTATATACAACTAGAGTACATCTTAGACAGGAAGGTCACTTTACTTAAAAATAGAGCCATAGGGAAGGTAAAGATCCAATGGACCCATTACAATCCTAATGAGGCAACATGTGAGCTAGAGGATGTTATGTGGGGGGCATACTCACATTTGTTTTAAAGTTTTGATATTTAAGTTTTGACATTGTAGAGAGTTTTGATAGTGCACCGAGGATGGTGCAAATCTAGGGGGGAATGTAATACCCAAGTTTGGACCCCTAGGTTATGAATGTGTATGTAATGATGAAATTGTTATAAGCTAGACTTATGTGACTTCGTAAATATGTACATTGAACTATAATATAAATACCATTGAGGTTGCCAATGATGAAGGAAAAAGAAAGGGGGCTATAAGTCCACGAGAGGGGAAAAAGTGGGGGCTTAGGAAGCTAAGTATAAATAATAATATTACATTTCTACCCATCCCTTTATCCTAAGTTCCCTGGCCATTTTCTATGTTTATGAAACTATTCATAAATCATGATTTTGTTGTCCCGAAAGAGATATGTGTACTTCTTGTGAAGGCATGTGGTCTCTCCTTTTCATGAAAATATAATCCAAGAATTTAGGCATGCAAGTTTAGAACCCTCATTCATTATTTTCCTTTGGTTTTGTTTTCTAATCTTGGGTTGCCATAATGTTTTTGCTATGAAATTTCTAAAAGCAATGAATGTTTCTGCTATAAATCTCATTTTCCACTTCGGCCCCTATTTCATGGGAAACAATATAATACCTTAATTGATGGTAATTAGACTTCAACGTAGTAGAAGAATCACAATTTCCCTTGTTTGGCTTCATCTTCCACATCTGCCTTTGACCTTCTAGGATAAATCCACTTCGAAGGAGATTGAGGACAACTTAGGGAAGGAAGTTCATTGATATTGTTGGGCCCAAAGGGATTCGATCTTCTTGTGTTCACATAGGTGTGGTGGTAGCTCCGGAGAAAGGATTATTAGAGGCTATTCTCTTCTCATTGGATGGATGGTCTCATTGGCAATATCTTGATTATAAATATTCCCTTTAGACACAACTCGTGCGATAAATAAGGGCATTTTGCAAAGCATTTCCCAAATTAGGTCCCAATGATAACATATTTGGCTCCTAAGAAAGGTCATCTAAAGTCCTTGAAAGATGTCAATAATCAAAATGAACATAATATGTTTAGTGTGATGATCAACAAGAGAAAATAACCATATTAGCTTTAGAACCAAAATCTTCTATCGTTGATCTCTCTAGCTCTAATCACGTATCTAGAGGCATCCAAAAAAGACAAGGGGGATTATTGATTCAAGGGGGTATACAACTCTTGGGAATCCCAAGTAATGCAGAGAAGAACCATAAAGAGTTAGAAGTCATATATGAAGTGGAAGTGGAATTCTAGGTCTCACGAGTAGAAATATAACAACAAAACACCCAACCACAAATAGTAGTAAAGCAATAGAATTTCCAAGTCGAGACCAAAACTATCATGACAAAGGAAAGAGAGGAACGTAAGTGTAATGAGAAAGGAAAAGTTGTCAATGCTAGAAGTTCCTCCTTATTAGGATAATTGAGAAGGAAAGCTTCTTGAAACTTGTCACTACTCACATGGGGAAGGAAAGCCAACCGCAAGCAAAGGGAAAAAGAGGCAAAGCGAGACATATCCCTAGGGATCCAAAACTCACTTTTCATCTATAAGGATTTCACTGAAAGGAACTTCCTATGGACCCTCATTCAAGTTAATGTATAGTCGAAATACCTCATCATTTTGCCATTTGTACAAGTTAAGCATCTAGGTTTGGACTAGAGACAAATGTGCATAAATTCTATCAAGAATGCCACTTCCTAGTTTATTGAATGAAACTTTGTAAGCCTCATTATATAGGTAAAGATGCAGCTCTTTTAATTAAATAGTTCCTTGTTCCATTAAAAAAAAAAAAAACATTCCACTTGAGGTTTAACAAGACTTTGCTTCCAAATTTCAATCAAACCTTTTAAGGAATTGGATGTCCTTTTAGATGTCCACGAGCCTTCAATCTCTTGAGCTACCACAAGTTGTCCTCGAATGAATATAATCTCCTTTTATAGGTCCTAAGCCTTCTTGAAATTCAGTAATCAAAGATGACCATGTCAACTTGGTTCACTTCTCTATGAATTGCTAACTGCCGCGTGGAGTGTCATCAATGGCATCTTAAATTTATGATTGAGTCTACTCATTGTGGTCCCTTTTAGTTATAAAGAAATATAAGGCTTGAGGATATTTGATGCCTTTATTAAACACTATGAACTTATTAACTACTATTGGAAATCATCAAAAATGGAAAACTAGAAAGAAATATTTTTTGGGTGATTCAGGATGCCAGCTACCCAGGGATGCTCTCACATTAGGCTCTCCTAGTGAATTGAACGTGAGCATCCTACTCAGAGGATTGGTAAAGAGAGCACCAATTATGGCCTTCCAAATATTCCAAACTTTGCTAGTACTACAACCCATGGCATTTCTTACAAACTCTTTGCTAGTACTTTCCCATATTGTCGACATATGTTTCCAAATGTTTGCATGTCTCTATCTTCCTTTCTTGTTTTTATTGTATACTTCATGTGGAACTTGATCCTCCCTCGAAGATTTCTTCATGTAAACATTTTCTCTGATTGTTGATACTTCTAACTCCATGACTTCTTTCAAGATACAAGGTTGTAGCTCACCTTCTTTACTTGATTCATGTATGATTGTATATGAATCCATACCTATGATTTCTTATCTTCTTTAGCAAGTTCATTGAGTTTGTCCTTCCTTTACTCAACACCTTCATTTATCTTTCCTTTACTGGTTCCACATGCTAATCTTTAGAAGATTTGGTTCTCTTAATCAAACCATAACATCACATTGTTGTCTTTCTTCTTCTTGTCCTTCATGGGAAGTAACCTAAATTTTTTTCCTTGCTTCTCAAATTGGTAAGTGTTCCTTTTTCCACCATGTAATGCATCATGATCAGACTACCATGGTCTTCCCAATAAGATATGATAAGCATCCATTGGTATCACATCATGCAAAATGTCATCATGGTAATCTCAAATAATAATATTTATTAAGTTGTTTTGAAACAATCACTATATGTCCCTTTTACAACCAAGAAAAATGATAAGCATTGGGATGTGGCATACATTTCATATCTAACTTTTCAACGATCTCTATAGAACTAAATTTTTCTATGCTACTTCTATCTATAATCAAATTACAACATGTTCTCCCTATTTTGCACTTGGATCAAAACGCAGTCTTCCTTTCCTTGGGTTCCTTCTCAAGTTGCTCAACTACATGGTTTTCAACTACAATTTTGGTTTCCTCTACAACATGTGATTTTGCATCTTTCTTTCTTCCGGTGCTTGAGGTCTTTGGGCATTCACATGCTCAATTCCTTGTGCTCCACACTTGAAACAAGTGCCATTAAATTTGCTAAATTTACCCTAGCCTCTTCCAAATCCTCTTCCTCTTTCACCATGGTTTCCTCTTCCAACTTTCACCGACCTTTTCATTCTTCTCCTCATTTGATTGCTTCCTTTTAGTTGTTTGGTTTCTCTTCCTTCTCAAGGTTTGATGTCTCCTTATTAAAAACATTTAGCCCTCAATGCAAGTTGATATTCCTCGGCTACTAACCGAAACTTCATCATATAAATCTCATCTTTAATCAGATACCTCAACTCATTCACATACCTGACAATTGGCTCATGACTCTCCTCGTTTTGCCTTGACCTAATTATAGTCAATCTATAAAATTCTTTTGTATTTTCTTTGATCAATGTCCACATTTGTTTTAATTTTGCAACCTATGTAACAAATTCAATTCAAAATCAATGGGAAAAAACTTACATTTCAACTTGGTCACCATTTCGTGTCAATTCTTGATCTCTCCTTTTCCTTGGATTTGTTGATTTAATTTCAACTCACCCTACCACAAAGAAGCATGCCCCTTCAACTTCATGCATGCAAATCTTGCTCCTATGGGGTCTCCAATTCCTTTAAACTTGAAGACTTTCTCCATCTCACTTATCCAATCAATCAATTCCTCTAGATTTAGGTTCCCTAAATATGTCTAGGTATTCATTTTAAGTCCTCCTTTCAAACTTGAAATAATTCTTATTATCATATATTCAAGGTTTTGAGATCCTTCAAGTACCGCTTCTTCTTCTTCTTCATTTACACTATCATCACTATCATGATCTAATGTTGTTGTCATTTCCCTTCTTTATAAGCTTTCATAACATCTAACCTTGTTGTTATGGCTCTCAACATCTCTTTATGTCCCCGCTCCTTTTACCTCTCCTACTCCAATTCACATTTATTCCCCTGCATAGCATGCTCTTCTCTCTTTCTAGTCACTCACTTTGCATATTTGAACAACATCTACCTAGTCCTAATGTTAGAGTTGCCTCTCTCCCTTGACAATTCTACCCAACAATCTCCTTGGTTGGAGCTATCCTCACTACAAGTTATTCCTACTTTGTTGCCAATTTATGCAAGCACCATCAAGGTACTAAATAAATCACACAACTTGAAGACCTAAAAATGCAAATTGCACAACACACAACACATAGAGACAATGCTTTCAGACTACTTGATACATTTTGATGCCAATTGGAAACAAGGTAGCTATAGGCTACCCTTTCAGGATTTATAACGAAGCAATGAAATCAATGTTGTGAATGCAACATCCATTACACAGTCACAATTCATAGAAGTTTACTAACTACAAATAATATAGACACACGCACACACACACATACATGTGTGTGTGTATTTCCAGAACTAAAACCTTACTTTTAATAGAAACAAGTAGTAACTACTACACCCAAACACATGTATCATTATCAAAAAGGTTTAGTTAAAAAATACTTATATCAAGTGCAATGGACAAGTTGAATAACTTTGTGTTTCATTCAACCCAATATGATTTTACATTACATGCTTAGTAGTTTTGTTTCTTTATCACCATGCTTATACAAACAAAATGATGCTAAATTTACATTACTAGGCATATGGACTTTTTACCTTTACCACAAAACACATCATTGCGGATCTAATCACATCCCTTTATGGATATGCACTTTGTTACCTTTAATTAATGTAGCTCCACAACATTGTAATGACATTCATTCAAGTCTACAAATCCACCACCTCTATCCCACAAGCTCCTTTGAGCTATCACCAAGACCCCTCTAAGCTTTAACAAGACTCCATTGCAAAACTTCACTTAAACCTTATGAGCAATTGAACATCCTTCTATATATTCTTAAGTTGTAAGTTTTAAATCTTTGAAGTGAAACAATGCATACATAATCTTAAGCAAAATATAAAGAATAACAATGGCATACACACAATGCACAAAGATTTACCTTGAAACCCTTAATTGGGAAAACCAACAAAACTTAGAGCCGCACCTCTCTCTTCTTCATTGTATTAACTTGACTATACATAACACAATATTTAGGTATTTTCCAACATCCAAAAACCTAATCCATTCATCTGAATTAGGTTACAACCCTAATCCTTTAACTGGGATTAAATTACAATGGGATGAAAAATCGTTGGCCAAAAAGCACAAAACAAGCAAAAAATGGACAAAAAACAACCCAAATAAAAAATTTCAAGGGCTCTTCCCCCAAACCCTCAAGCATGGGGGCTTTGGTTGGGCTCCCTTGCAACCCCCCCGATGCATATGAACAATGTGTGGAGACAACCATGCAAAAATATAACACATTCCCAACATAAGTCTCCAAGTTGCTCTTGAGTTACCAAGCATTGTCCTCCCATTAATACAATTGCTCCTTCTATAAGCCCCGCGCCTCCTTTGAAATTCAATAATTAAAGTTGACCCTATCAATTAGGCCCACTTCTCCACCAACTACCTGCTGCCACTTCTTTTGGGTTTATGCACGAGTCTACTCTTTGTGGTCCCTTTCAATTATAGAGAGATTCAAAGCTCAAGACCTTTTTTTGTGCTTTTATTAAACACTATGCATTGGCTAACCTACTACTAGAATTCATTAAAATTGGAAAACTAGGAAGGAAATATTTTTTGGTGTGAGATTGCCAGCTACTAAGGGATGTTATTGTGTCAAAATCATTGTTTTACGATTGGATGTCATTGTGGATGTTATTGCATCCTTAATTTTGGAGTTCCAATCAAATGCATTTTTGTTCCACATACATCTTAGACATTTAATTGGGCATCGTTGTGGATGTTGGTATGAATGTTTCATTTGAAGTCTTTTATGGACATCATAATGGAAATTTATTTGGATGTTAAAATGGGTGGTACCATGACCGAATGATGTTGAATTGGACATTACTACAGGTGTTACAATGAGCAGTAATGGGGATGTAATCTTGGTAATTGCCATTAACGTGCTTAGATGCATCTCAATTAACATCGAATTTATGATTTTTTGGTGAAAATGGCATCTCTGTAAATAGATGTAATTGGTCTCATTCAAGGTTGCCTTTATTTTATTTTCTTATAGTGGTAGTCTAATCTCAACCATATAGTGGAATCCTTGACGCATTGGGGGTTAACACCCTAAACAACAGGGATGTAACTCCCACCTCAACAACAACCGATTGGGTGTGGAAGAGAGTTAGACACACATGACAGAGGGATCACACCCTAAGGATAGACTCCACTAGCATATATGTGGGGAGGTTCTCCAAGTAGGCAATTAGTGTCAAGGAGCCCTAAAGTACATGGCACTAATGGTTAGTGCACTTCATCGACATGGGGAGGAAATCTTAGAGATCAATTAGGGGGAAAAGGGCCACTGACAAGGTAAGGAATTGACCTAGGCAATAGGAAATCCTATTCCCATCAAACGATTATTTTCCATTTGTAGTGTATCTAATTGTGCTTAATTGACTTAATGTTGCATTACTACTCTAGACTCAAAAAATTTGGTCTCTCGTGCCAATTTTGGTAATATTTGTTGTTAATTCATTGAAAAGTGAATTTATAGCCATGACCAACATTGAGATCGTTCCAACCTTATGCTTAAATCTACCCATGCATGACAAGACCACCCTCTGTCCTCACGAAGATTTGATAGAGTTAAAACTCTTCTATGCTTGCCTCAATGAAACAAACTTTGATTAATCACAAGCACACTAAACTAATAGAAAAAAACCACAATGCAATACAAAACCCTTGAAATACCTACCCACAAACCCCCACAAACCCCCACAACCCAATACAAAACACCTATCATACCCACCCTCAAAATGAGCACAAGCAACACCTATCATACCCACCCTCAAAATGAGCACAAGCACAACACACACCATACCAGAGTAATATAATATAATAAACAACCAAACATCGGGATTCATGCCTCTTCCAAAATTATGCCCAATTTTTATATGGTGTGGGCCACTATTGCTTAATTATAATTAAAAATACTTTTATCTCATATATTAATTGAGATCTTAGCCCAATTTCAAAGATCTAAATGACGCTCTAGGTATAGAGCTAGTTGCATTTCATGAATGCCAAGCAAGACAATACAATGGGCCTCCTCTTGCTCCTGCCCATTAAAATGATAAGTTTCCATGTCTAACATTAATATATACTCTTGGGTTATCAAGGCAATACAGTGTGCCTCCTCTTCCTCCTGCCCATTAGAATGATAAGTTTCCATGTTTAACACTAATATATACTCTTGGGTTATAGTGACAGCCAATTGGTTTGATCCTAGGTCTAAAGGTAGAAAAATCTCCAAATCCCATAAAAAAGAACAACGAATAATGAGAACTCATCATCACCATTCCTAAAGCCACTATTGAAAATTGGACATCGCCCCAAAGAAAAAAGACAATGCCCCACCTAATATGGCCATAATAGTTCTAGAATTTGACATTGTGTAGTCTTTAGTGACAATTATGACTCCTTAATAATGTGACGTTGTCTAACTGTTCTACATTTTGGGTTTTTTGTCGGAATCTGATGACATAAATATGAACCAAATCACAATTTTTTGTTGTTTAAATTCATTTCTGAATGCATAAATGATTTCAACGTGTTGAAAAACCATTGAGACACTAGGATTATACAAACTTAGACACTCAAATCTGCAAATCCAACACTTTCTCACCGGATTTTAGACAAAATTAAATAAATTTTTTTTTGAAAAAAAGCCAAAACGTGGAACGTTTAAATTACTTCATAGTGTAAGGGCATTTTGAGCTTTTGCTTTGGAGGGTTTTGTAGCTCTTTGATCGTGGTGATTGAGTTTCACAACTATTTTTATTTTATTTTTTGCGGAAAGGGAGGATTTTAATTAAATAAAAATTAAAAACAAAATAGTATAAAGATTGCGCGTGCATTATCGATTAGAGCTCTAAATACTCCGCCAAAAGCACGAAGTTTTGATTGCGAAATCGGTGTTATAGTTAGCTTAACGCTAAAATAGCGGAGTCGTGTTTGAAACTACCGCAATCCCGTGACAGGTAAAATCCACATTTAAAATACTGCGTTTGAATGAATGGGAGTTGCAGGGGAGGGAAAAACACCAAGAAGGAGGAGGAGGCTGAACAAGGGTTTGCAGGAGCAAGAGATCGGAGAAGAAATGGGACAAAAAGAGAACTATCGTCTTGAACTCCGCGAAGCCGTTCGGCAATTGAGGGATCGAGGCCTGTACACTGCTGCCAAATGGTAAAATTCACTACATTTTTCTTGCATCATCTAAACCCTTTTCAGGATTGTTTTAACCCCGAACTCGACTGCAATGCCGGCATTTGATCATGAAGTTGTGTGTTTGAGATTGTTTTTATTTATCATGTTTTAACAGGGCCGCGGAGCAGTTGGTGGGTTTAGAGGAGGAGGAGAGATCGGTGACTCCTTCGCCGGCGTTTATCAGGACGGACAGGGGGAGTTATTCGTCCGCAGCAAGGAGGGAACGGAGGCCGAGAGCGGGCAGCCATGAATTATTGCGCGGAGGAGGAGGAGGCGGAGGATCGTCGTATTCTACGCCGCTCGTCGGTCGCTCGCACGCGGTTACCATGGTTGCCGAGTACGAAACCCCAGTGTTTCAAGAAACGGAAGTCGAACACGACCGCTATATGCTCGCGAAAGCTTATTTCGACACTCGCGAGTATAGGCGAGCGGCGTTTATGCTCAGAGAAACCCCAGGGAAGAAGGCCTTTTTCCTACGGTGTTATTCCCTTTATCTGGTACTAACACTACTTTTCTTTTCTTCGCTGATTTTTAAAGAAGTTTGAATTAAAGTGAATAATTTTCGTTTTCACAATGTCACGAGTGAATGTTAATTATTATAATTATTTTATTTTTAATTTTTTTTTCAAGGTGCTGCCTTTAAACTTCAAAAGCATTACACTGTCTGAAGCACCGCAAGCAACTGCCGAGTAGTGCCTTTACGGGAAATTGAACCATATTCACTGCTTTCATTGCTGAACCACAACTCCATTTGCCAATTAGTTTTTTATATTCTACCAAATGAAACTTTGTGGTTTCTTAATTTTCATGTTAGAACGATAAGTAGGTCAATGGGACTCAAATGTACATCCGGTGTAAGTACAAACTGAGAGTGCGAAAGCAGTTCCCATTGTTACTTAGTACTTTGATTATTTCAGCTAGTGTTTGGGCTTTATCATTTTTACATTTTTCTAATGTTTTTCTTTTAATTTCTGAAGAAATAGAATGCTACAGTGAAATGAAATACACTTCTGCTTGGCTATATCTGCCCTTAAATGGTCACTAGTAAAAAAATCTTTTGTTTTAATACAACAATATGATCAGGGATCTTGGAAGGAAAGCACGGTAACAGGGATGTTCAGCAGCCTCTGAAAGTAAGGGAAGTGTTTAAGATTAGGATCATATCACAATTTACAATTGTAAATGTCAAAGGAAAAGATACAAGTCATGGTAGTTTGAGTTCTTAGGTTGCTTTTGTTAGAAAACTAAACTTAGTATGACCCTCCTTCACTTTTCTAGTTACAAACTACAAGTTTCTCCTTTTCTTTTTATAGTGCTTCGCACTCTGCTTATTTATTTATCTTCCTCATTAGTTTTCCTTATCCAATTTATATTTTTATTGCATTTTGCACTCTGCATGTTTATCATATATCTTCCTCATTAGTTTGTCTTTCATACATAAATGCATTAGCTCTAAGCTTGTCCATTTGTGGAAAAAAAAGTAAAGAGCAGAAGCATTTCTGTATATATTTAAGATTCTCTTCATTTTTGCTCTTGGTCTTTCATTTGCCACAGACCGTTCTCATTGATTTTTGTCTTGTTTATCCATTACACCTCTAAATCATCTTTATGTCATTCTTTTTCATAAAACTATTTTTATGCTATTAAAATAAGTATGCATTATTTGGATTCAAAAAAAAGAGAACAAATCCATTCATGCCCCGTGCTCAACTTTTAGTGCCTGTATTTCTTTTCACATATTTGGACCATTCAATTTTGCGTATTTTCATTGTTCCTCAATACGATATGAGAGGATGATACTTCAAAAGAAATGCAAAATAAGATGAGAATTAGCTTGATATGAATAACTAAGAAATTTCCTGTCTTCAACAAGTTTCCTGATCTGAAATGGATCAATATATATTTATTTGCTTCTTGGTTCTATATGGATGGGGTTGAAACAATGGCATAATGGGCATAGCCCATTTCTTTGCTGCAGGGCTTGTGTGTGGTCAAAGGATGCCAACTCTTCACAATCAAGATTCAAAACTACGTTCTAGCTGCCCAAATTTCAATTGGTCTAATTTCTTATGGTGACCATGGCTTCTTGCTTTAAACAACATTAGAAGTCATAAGAGATGGACATGCTAGCAAGAAAACCATTTTTAAATGCTCCACTAGGCCTTTTAAATAAAAATGTTCTTAGTACTTGAGCTGTATTTCATGTGTTTTGTGTTGTAAACTTGTAATATCTCTTGTGTTTTGTGTTGTAAACTTGTAATATCTCATGTGCTTCAAATTAGATCTAATGTTGTGTTGTAATTAGATCTAGGTGAAAAAATTGTTAATATTTTGTCAAAATTCAATATAAATGCTCATGATAGTTGAGATTTAATTTAATATGCTAGCTTCGTCAAGGATTCAGAAAAGCTCCAATCCCTGTCACAAAGGAATTGTACTGAAATCAGTCTCTAAATAATTCCATGCCTGTTCAAAGAATATATGCGGAACAGTGTTGTATATCTCTCTGATATTCCGATAAATTCCGAGTTAAACCCCTGTCCGATATATCCGAAATATACGGAGATGTTCTGAGTTAGATCCCTGTCTTGCGACATTTTCCGAGATATTCCGATATTTTCTGTCGATGTTACCAAGAAGTTACATTCCAAACCCTCGCTGATACTTTCCCCGAGACGAGATATACAGCATTGATGCGGAACAGTGAAATGCCAAAAATATTTAATCTTAAGATCATCCATAAATATAATTTTTTTGTGAAGTTTGTCATCTTCTATGATTTCAATGATTCAAATGTGCTGAATGTTGTAAGTAAGCAAACATATTTCTCTTCCAAGCCCCATATATAAGTTAGCAATCTTCTATGGAAGATTTTTAAGCATTTACTAACCTCTTAACTGATAGAATAGCTCTGGTTTGACGCTGCCATTCATACTCAAAAGGAAGAGATACATATCATGAATATGTGGGAAATTGTGGATTATAGAATGCCAATTTAATTTGTGATAATTTTACTTACAACAGAACGGATATAGATAGATACTTACAGCCTTTTTGGTTCTTAATGTGTTCTATACCTGATGAAAAGCTATTAATGTAGAAACACAGACGAAACTGGAACTGCTATATTGACAGCTAATGCCTAAAGCTAGATGGAATGGTCCAACTTAAAAAGTAATGGATGTTATCTTCATAGAGGAAATACTGCAGGCCTAACATTTGCAGCAAAGGTTGTACAGACAAACAGTCCATTGTATAAAAGAATTTCCTATAAACATCTCTTGATTCTAGCATCCTACCATGACAGTACACATTGTTATGATTGGTTTCATCTTCCTTATCATAGGAGAATGTGTTCACATTACAGTTCATTCTGCTGACCAACATATCTTCTGAGAGCCATGGAGACATTAATCCTTTGGAAAAGGATTTCCATTTTGATTGAGAATTTCGTTTAGATATATTTTGCCTATTTTAGCTACATTATCTTCATCAAGTAATATCAGTGCCTGTTACCATTAGTAATACTGGTTTCATCTTCCTTATCATAGGAGAATGTGTTCACAATACAGTTCATTCTGCTGACCAACATATCTTCTGAGAGCCATGGAGACATTCAGCCTTTGGAAAAGGGTTTTCATTTTGATTGAGAATTTCGTTTAGATATATTTTGCCTGTTTTAGCTACATTATCTTCATCAAGTAATATCAGTGCCTGTTACCATGAGTAATTGACAGATTAAATTGAAGGAGAATTCAAGAACTACTAAAACCTGACAGAGGCCTAAGCCCCCTCCAATGGCCAAGTCATGGGGTAAATTTCCTAATTAGTTAATTTTTTAACTTGTTCTTTTAGAGTGCACCCACTTGGATTGCTTTAAAAATCATGTCAAATATGAATCCCAGTTGAGAATGCTGACTGTAATGTTTCCAATCAAATGTTACTCACCTCACTTGAAACATGGTGATTTTTGATACTGTCCATATGTAATGAAGTGTCATGTTTGCAATTTTTTTCATGTTCTTTAAGTGTTTATGGGAATCTTGTGCACAAATTTCGTTTTTGCTTGAGAAACTATTGACCAGTGCATCAGTACGTCAAAAGTTATCTAGTTTCAAGTCACTCTTACATGGGTTTAATGTTTATCTCTTATTTTGATTAGGCCGGGGAGAAGCGAAAGGAGGAAGAGGCAATAGAACTTGAAGGGCCCTTAGGGAAGAATGATGCTGTAAATAGTGACCTGCCTGGATTAGCACAGGAGCTATCTAGCAGTCACAAGAATGGTACTCTTGATGCATTTGGGATGTATATGTATGGGATTGTGCTACGTGAAAATGGACACAATGCAGCAGCTCGCGATATTCTTGTGAAATCTGTTGATGCTTATCCATGGAACTGGAGTGCTTGGCTCGAGCTGCAGGCTCTGTGTATGGATATTGGCACTTTAAACAGTCTTGAGCTAAAGGATCACTGGATGAAAGATTTCTTTCTCGC
>CBVK0103319077.1:0-16430 GCA_900067695.1 Picea abies
CTCTTCCGATCTCACTTACTTCAAAATAGATTCGTGCGTAGGCCTCGTCCTCACGATCCCAATGCAACTTGAATGGGTTCAAACAAACATCGTATGTGAGAGATATCATGTTCTTTCCACTTTGCCAAACATGCAAAATTTTTCTATATGTACAGTCCGTACAGTGGTGACATGGTAGGGTTGTACTGGTGATGTGGCAGGGCCATACTGACACGTGGCAGATGACCGTACTGACATGTGGCAAGTGGTGACATAGAAGGTTTGTTGGCATGGTACATGGACCAATCTGGATTCGACATGTCGCGATGTGATGGACGAATAATATCGTGCCACGTGGCCTAGTCATGGGATGCCACGTGACACCCCCTCCATTGTTAAAAGGTTTTGTTGGCCTCCACAGGTTTTGAACCCGTGACCTCAGGGTATGGGAATGAATTGGTGCAGGCTAGGATACCAACCCGCCTGCCTCATGTTCCTTATCCTTATTTATTTAAACTTTAATTTAAGTTTGAACTACGGTATGTTTGGGCGGAGTCCGGGTCAGGGCTTAGCCCCAACCCTTGGTCTCAGCCTTACCACTTTAACCTTAAGATTTGGAACCAGGGGCACGCGGGAAATAATGATGCTAGCTCGTGGCCATACCACATGTCCACACCATATGACTACCAATTGTGCGGGAGGTTTCAAACGTGTCCAGGTTTGGCGCTAGGACACGACCACATGGTTGCCATGCAACTAGGAGCTCCATCGAAAAAGGTGTTGGATGCCTAACAATGCGATATTTTCACCCGATTTGTGGGATGCACGTGAGTGTTGGGTTTAGGCATGAGAAATGCCCAGAAGCTAGGTTCAATTCACATAGGTGCGTTTTGGAGGAGTAAAGACAACAAAGGATTGGGAAAACTTCCAAGGAGTGATTCCAACTCAGGTTTTGGCCAAACCAGGTGCAGGAAGAGCCCAACTAGGGGTTTTTGAACCCAGGTGCAGGAAGAGCCCAACTAGGGGTTTTTGAACATTCTGGAGCCATTGAAGCCATCTATTTCTCATTCTGAGCATTGTAAATCACTTATTTTGACACTTTTAGCATTAATGAAAATGATCCATTGGAACTTGGATCAGGAGATGTAGCCCAAGAGAGGGGTGAACTCCTTTATCATTTTTTTGTGTTAATGTTATTTTGATGGTTGTTTATGACTGTTTATGTTTCTCATGATTAAGTAAAACTCATTAAGTTTTATGTGTTAGTAACTTGATCCTATTACCCAAGCACATACAAATTTCACTTGAAATTTTAAAGAGACTCAAGCCTTGTCATTTTCAGATCACTGTTGTCCCAATCTGAGGTGATGGTTTGTGGTATCCCAAAATGGACCCACACCCGTTCTAAGAAGAGCTTGGTAGTATCTGCCCCTGTGATGCTCTTCTTGCAGTCTATGATAATTTCCATCTTCAAATACCGTTCGACCACCACAAATACACAATCATTGTTGTGCTTGGTAGGACGGAAGGCTAGACATGTAATCCATCGATATGGATTCCCAAGGCCTCTTGAGAGTAGGAAGAGGGGTGTATAAGCCTTTCTTCTTGATGGCTAACTTGGAAATGGCACAACCAGTGCAATATACTATATACTTGCTTAAGTCTTCTCGAAGTTTTGTCCAATAATTTTTTTTCTGTAGAACGACCACAATTTTCTCCATGCCAAAATGTCCTGCCATCCGACTGTAGTGAGCCTCCCAAATCAGATTTGCATGCTCACTTGTGGGAACACATAGGTGGCCCAGATGGCATAACAATCCATCCTGGATGTGAAAATCATTAACATTCGCTCCTATACCCAAGAGTTGATAGGTGGTTGTGAAGTCAGGGTCACGCTGATAAATTTGGGGCCACTCAGATGCCTCATGCCCACAGGAATGGAGCACTGTGGTGAGTGCAACAATGGGAGGGCGACTGAAGTAGTCATCGACATAATTTGTGCTCCCTATTTTATACTATATGTTGAGATGGAATTGTTGTAGGTATGTGGATCACTTTTGATCACAATCGTTCTACAACTTCCCCTGTGTCTGTATGAACTACATAGGCTTGTGATCAGTGTGGATGATTGTCTCCTTTCCAAGAATGTAATGTTTCCATTAACGACATGCTTGGACAATGGAGTACATTTCTTTGTCATGGGTGGGCTATTTCGGGACAGTATCTGAGAGTGTCTCACTATGGTATGCTATTGGACGACCATGCTGAGTGAGAACTGCACCTACAACATAGTTGGAGGCATCGGTCTCAATCTTGAACGATTGTTGCAGATCAGGTAAGGAGAGTACTAGAGATGAGCACAAGCGATGCTTTAGATAATCAAAAGCTTGTTGTTTTGACTGCCCCCATGCGAAATTTGCCTTGCCACCACCCTTGGTTGCTTGGTTGAGGGCCCATGAAATATGGGAGAATCCCAACATGAACCTTCGGTAGAAGTTGGCAAGTCCCAAGAAGCTCTGAAGCTTGGTTAGTGTGGTCGGGGCTGACCAGTCATGAATGAATTAGATCTTAGCTAGATATACATGTACCCCATGCTCATAAACAATGTTGCCCAAGTATTGGACCATGTTCATGCCAAAAGAGAATTTTCCCAAGTTGGCATATAGCTTGTGCTGTCGCAGAGTGCCCAAAACCTGCTGAATATGCTCCATGTGCTCCTCCCAAGTTCTGCTAAAGATGAGGATGTCATTGCGATATACCACCACAAAAGAGTTGGTCAAGGGTCTCAATACATCATCCATCAATCTCATGAAAGTTGTTGGTGCATTTGTTAAGCCAAAAGGCATGACCAACCATTCAAAGAGACCTTCTTTAGATTTGAAAGTTGTCTTCCATACATCAATTGGTTCGATGGGAACCTGGTGGTAGCCAAAATTTAGGTCAATCTTGTTGAAGAAATTTTCCCCCTTGAGTTGGTCAAGAAGGTCATCAATTCAAGGAATTAGGTACTGATTCCTGACTATGATTTTGTTTAATGCTCTTTAATCAATGCAGAGCCGCTAGGTCGCGTCTTTCTTCTACACCATCACAACCGGGCTTTCGCAAGGGGAGGAGTTGGGTTGGATGTGCTCATTTTAAAAAATCTCTTGGATTTGGTACTTGATTTCATCATTTTCCATCAACGAGCGACGATAGACTGGTCCATCAGGTAGCAGTGCACTGGGGGTTAGATCAATTGGATGCTTGACTTGGTAGTGCGTCGGTACCCCGGTGGGTGAAGAGAAGATGTATCTATACTCTTCCATGATCCCTTCCACTTGTTTCTACTGCAAAGAGAGGCTCTGTGTAGAGGTCACAGATGTGGCAACGACCTTCTGCTTTCTCATGTGAGAACAGATCACAAAAAAGATGAACTTCCCAGTCTGTGAAATGACCTTACTGCATTGCTTAGCATAGATTAAAGAAATAGTGGTAGGCGGTGCTATCTCTGGTATCCTATACAATTGTCTATGCAAAGTAATAATAAAAATGCGGGGTCTATACTCATACATAGCATGTCGCTTCCACAAATATGGCTGGCCTAAAATAACATCGCAAACTTCAAGGGAAGCAATATCACACAATACCTCGTCTTTGAAGGGCTTGTTGTTGTAGGGTAGACGACACTGTTGGATGACGCAAAGATCTCATCCTTGGTGAATCCAACCAATGGTGTAGGGTTACGGGTGTGGTGTTATCAACATGTCTAGGTGATTGATGACCTCTCCTGAAATCAGGTTCTTCTAACTGCCGCTATCGACAATGAAATGCAGCAGAGTCCCCTTTATCAACATATGTGAGTGAAAGAGGCATTCCCTTTCCTCTGGTTCTTCTGGATCGCTTGGTTGGAATTTTGTGGTAGTGACAGTGGCACTAGGTTCAACATCGATGATCCGATTCCCACTTTTTGGATTTGATTGGTAGTTAGAATTTGCCTCTGACTCGGAAGCTTTCAGCTCAACCACTAGTGACTGCTTGGAGCGACATTCTTCAGTGTTGTGCCAAGGGATTTTATGGTATTCACGCCATTTTCCCGTGTCCTTCTTCGACTTCTCATTACCCTTCTTGGGTTGTGGCTTGGAATGGTTGTCCTGAGAGTGACCATCTTTTCTTTGTGCCTTGTTTTATGGGTTGGGGCTGCCTTTTCCCTACTTCGGCTGTGAGGAGTTTGTAGATCCAAACTCTCGCCTCTTCTACTTAAATTTCTACTTGATCTTGACATCATATCTATAAGCCGCACCTAATGATGTGATGACCAAAAAATCCATTTCTGTTGGAATGTATCTATGCAAACAACCACATTATTTGAGCACGAGATGTCGTTCAGATTCTTTGATACCCAATTTGGTGTGCAGGGTATGGAGAATATTGGTGAAGTCTAGTACTTTCTGGTCCCTTTCCCAACGTAGCGTGTTCCATCTTGTGTATTGATCATCATAGCTTCCAACATGGTAGTAATTTTATTTAATGGAATCCCTGAAGGAATCCCATGTGGGGGCGACCAAAAATATTGCAGATTCCTCTATGGCCCTTTTCTCAGAGTAAGTATCCCACCAGTCCTTAACAGGGGGGATGACCTTGAGGAGTGCAAAAATAATTTTTTCCTTGTCGAAAAAATTGTGGACCGAAAAATACCCTTTGAGCAGATTCAACCATTTATCTACAACATTCGCATCTATCGTTCCTTCAAAAAATGGAATATCAAAATTTAATTGTACCTTGAAGGGGGTTGCATGGCCGCTTGATGAAGATGTGTCTCTCGTGGGCAGTCAACGAAGGAGTTGTGCAAAGTTGTCCATCATTTTGTTCCTTTGTCGTGTAAGGGCTTCCTCGAACAACATTTTAAAAGGATATCCTGCTCCATCATATTTCTTCTCATCCCCCATGGGTTCTTTTTGGGCTCAACATGATCGATCTTGCAAAGGATCAACTGGTTCGAGTCCCAACTTCTTGTACCAAGATCTTGTCAGGGACATGCACGAAGAAAAATAAATGAAGAGCAGAACGCTATGATACCAATGATGTAGATTCAGGAGCGGAATGAAAAGAATAACATACTGAATACAATAACATAGAGATATGTAGAGAAACAATAGATATCTAGTGAACAATAACTTCTATTGAATAAATAAAATAGGCTGAAACTGTAAAACTGCAGAACCGAAAACAACTTGCTTGAATGGTGGTAGCTATCTCTTAGAAGAGATGTGGCTGCTACGCGCATCCTTCTAAACATAATGATTACAATGAGGCTCCAGAGGCCTTTTTCACATTACTCATGAATTCCAAAACTCTAGACATCCAAAAACCTAACCCTAGGAGATGAAACGCCAAAAGTTATGTGGGCCATGTTGAGCACTCAACACACCCTAAAATCCTTATCAAATTTTGTCACTTTTTAGGTACCACTTGTTTTCTTCATTTGTCTGTCTCGATTTCATTTTGGGAAATGGTTTATCTTTGTTTGTTTTCATGTCTCTTATCACCTAGTATGGTTTGTTTGAACTTGTGAAACCTCATGTCTAAAGGACCTTAACACCTGGATTAAGAATCGATAGCTAAACATTGATCCTAACGCGCTCAGATTCAACATTGGAAAGAATTCAAGTGAGTAAAGGAACCACACAAAAACAATATTCGTTGAGCACTGATCCTCATCAACATCGACAAAAGGTGATTTTGGTTTACATAAGTTGTTAGCGTAAAGGTTCAAGAGATAGCCGATCCCCTTCTGCATCGAGGAGATACGAGAAAGACAGACATTAACAAAGGATGTAAATATATAGTTGATGCTCGATGCGCCTTATCAGGATCGGGGGAAATCCAGAAATATCACAATAATCATTTCGATCATGATAAATTTATCTCCGATCGTCGATCCCCGATGAATTTTCAGCATCGAGACTTTTTCGACGGAGCCAATCCAAGAGCACTTGGGTAGGTTTATCGCCGATCACCGATCCTTGACACTTTCAGGCATCAATAAGTTAGGTTTAGGTTTTAGAAACGTATGGCTTAAAGAAAGTCCCGAATCCAACTGACATGAGAGAATGAAGCCACTAGTATCGAATGCCATGTGTCTTTGCCACGTAAGAGGATCGTACGGTCTAGTTTTATCCTGAGTCATTTTTGGTTCCCTAGGTCCTAGTCTCACCTCCTAGTCATCTTTTCTATGTCAGCTCTGTAGCAAAAGATCGATTAACGTTGGAGTTTTTGCAGGAGGATATCAATGAAAATGTTCATAGCACAATCCCAACCCCTGATCCACCAACTGAAAGAGTGACACAATGGGACGTTTGCAATGCTAGATATGATCGGATTTTGGACATTTAAGGAACTAGTTAATGCCCGATCCCGCATTATTTGCTACCTCGTGCGCCAATTAGACAACAACATTTTGAAATCGTCGATAGAACACATTACCACCCGTGCCTCCGCTGTCAACCCATGATGAATTTAAGTTTAAACATATCAGAAGATATGGCGACAGATTTTATGAAATTACAGTCATAACCTGAATTGAATGGTTGATGCGACAAGGTAAGTTCATCCATGTTTAAATCTCTAGAATGGTTTTGAACAAATTCATTCTGCGCGTAAGTTGAATTCTAGAGCATCCGAAGGAGCAAAGAGAGCGTCGCAAGACTGTACTGAATCTTTGATTATCTAAACTTGGTTTAACAAGCTTTAGAGGCATGTATCCAAGTCTGCCAATTCATTGGTTATAATTTATGTATGTGCACCTAATTTTTTTGCACAATCTCTAAACTATGGTCTTGCATAATTTTTGTTTTTCTTGAAGGATAATTACATGTCGTGATTTGGTTCATAATACTTTTCATCATGATTGCCATTGATTTATCTCACAGTAGGTTGACCAAGCCTTTTTGTATGCATAGGGAATGACCATGAAGAAAACACAACAATTCAGAGCAGTCATTTTTGGGCCTGGATTGTGAAAACAAGCCGGGTAATTTTTCAATGGTAAAGATCCAACAGGCTGATCAGATCAACGAATCTCATACATTCAGTTTTCCATAAGTCCACAAGGTTTAATTGTAGAGTTACACAAACTTCACTCCGCAAATCCCGAATGCCGAAATGTCCGAGCTCATCTTTGTCAAAAACTCCCAAATGCCAAACTTCTGCATCGCTTCACAAGATCAGCCATCCAGGAGATCTCCACACTTAGCACTCAAAAACTCCCAAATGCTGAAATGCCAGAGCCACGTGGCATCCATCGGTACTGAAATGCGACACTCATTTCAAGTCATTTGGGTTATGTCATCTACCCATTTCCGGGTGCACGTGTCACTCTTTGTCATGCAGACACGTCAACAACAATGACATCATATTGACACGTCAGCTCCAGGACATTATCAATCTGGGGGATTTCAATTCACAACAAAGCACTAGAGCCTTCAAAGTCCTGAAATATTTAAATTTTAAACACGACTTAATCCTAGGTTAATTAGTGATAAGCATTGGCTAATCAATTCGCGAGTTCGGCCCTCCGGGAGGTATCCAAACTTTTCATTCAAGAACTCCTGAACCTCGAAGAGCCGAAGATGCATGGCATCCATTAGTTGAAACATGTGGAACTCTTCTATCATGATGCATGGCACTCTCCTATCATGACACATGGCACTCATTTCAAGCATATTTGGGTCTGTCATCTGTACTATTTCAAGTGACATGTGTCACCTTTATTTCTGTGACATGTTAGCGATACAACGTCAGGCCACCACGTGACCCTGAGTAATTTCAACTCAAAGTGAGCATAGTTCTCCAAACCTCCGAAGTGTCAGAGCCCTGAATAGTCAAAGTGGGTCCCGAACTGCCACGTCACTTCGCAACATTGTAACTCTGGGAGATTCTCAAACTCAACATTCACAGCTCCCAAACCCTTGAATTGTCGAAGTGCTGAAACACCAAATGTTTAAGGATAAATCCTGGGTTAATTATCAATAAGTGGTGGTTAATGATTCCGGGAGTCCGGGCCTCCGGGAGATATGACTATTCTGCGCTCCAAAGCCCCCGAATGTTGGATTTTAGAAGTGGCTCACCCACATTGATTGCACATTTTGAAATGTTTAAAAGGGGGCGCCAAATTAGAATTGAGGAAACTACATGTCTTGACTGCGGAAATAATATTAGAGACTCCAAAAATGCCAGATGACTTGCTTCTTTCCTCCAGGTGACAAGTGGGGGAAAAACACTGCCAACATCCAGCTATCTCTTAGTGGCCTCCAGCAACGCGTTGCATGCCAATGATCGATAGAGAACACAGTTCTATCACTCCCAATCATTTCCTGCCAAATCTCAGTTCACCCCAGCATGCGCATCAGTCTAGCTTCAGTGCTAGTAGCAATTTTTAGTTGTTCAATTGCAAAAATCTTTTAAATTGAGACATAATAAGTGGTCTTTTTTGTGTGATAAGAACCACTCCTTTTATTATGTCAAGTTTGGAGTATTCATTAACATACTCTAGCAATATGTTTTAGTTAATTAAATAAGTTGTTTTACAATCGATGTGTAGAGATAAGCCTCAGTTCCACACTGGTCGAGGGCCTCCACATCTGTGATAAATAATCATATTTTGTATGTTAGATAGGTTGATGGTTTTGGAAATGACCCTCATTTTTGGAATTGTAAAGAACTGCTTCTAAACTACCTTAACTGAGAAGTCCTGTTTAGGACCGAAGGCATGTGTGATTGGATCTAAGGAGGAATTACTTTCGACTTTGTCTCGTGAATGGATGTTGTAATGAGTAAGAGTTTATGAATCTATTGATAATTTAGATGATTCAATATTTTTATAATTCTTGTCTCCAATGATGGAAAACAAATCGTTGTGTTAATATGTGATTAGTGATTGAAGCTAAGGAAACTATTTTTCTTGCCATCATTTTATTCCATGCATGTTTTCTTCCGATAATTGTATCTCAGTCAATAATTGAAATACCAACAAGTTGATGTATTACTACTAGGCTTGTCGTAGGTGTGATAATATTTAGCTGTATGCTTGAGCACAAGGGTTATCCGGAGCTCAACCTTCTTCAGTAGTTAAGTTTGCCCCTTGTTACCAAGTTGGTTTATACCAACACCTATTCTTTTATCAGACCCATATAATAAGATAAAATACAAAAAGAGAATGTTCAAACTAAAGGAGGAGTTTTCACAAGAAAATATCCTATAAATTACTATGTAAATCCCATCAATTAATTGGTCAGATCGCAAGATATGGAGAACCATTCCACTATTTAATGCTGCAGAGTCTAATTGGGCCTCTGTGGTGGGTTTGGTTCCCACTATTGAGTTAAAGGGATCTAGGACCCCTCAACATGCCCCCATGGGTAAGTTGGTACCTCAACTTCCCGGGGTCGCAAATCTTGCATACGACATCCATTTCAGGCACGTGATAGCCTGTTGGAAAGGTATTTTCAACAAATACACATTATGTGGTCAAACTCTAACTCTGTTTTCAATTTGACTATGGAAAGCCAGAAAAAAAACTGTTTAGGGCCCCGAAATGGCCCTGGAAGTACAAAAAGATGTATTGACATGAAAAATTCCAAACTAAGCCAGTTGGATTAGGTGGGAGGCCACCAATATCCACCTGGAAGCTACGTAGGGCTTCAGACAACCCCGAAAGTGTAGAACCCACAATTATAGAGAATTATAGAAGAATGTGTTGAACTAAAAACTGTCAAGAGGAGCTAGTTGGGATAGGTGGGTGGCCACCAATATCCACCTGGATCAGTCCTCCCCCCTTAGGAAGCAATCATCTCCGTTGCATTGAGTTCACCCATCAGGTGAGGAAACTTCTACTAAATTTGGCCCCGAGTGAGCAACTTTCCTTGGTGTAGGAGTTGCCTTGCCTTTACAATCCAATAAAGCTGGATCCTTTTCTAGCGAGTGCCCTTGACTTGTGTGTCCACTATCTGATCAATGGATGCTTGTTCCATGCAGTCATGGTTGAGATCTATTGGTGTCAGTTGTTCTGTGATCTCTAAGGTGTCCATTAATGGTGGAAAATATGGCCGAAGGAGGTCCACAATTAACATTGGGTGCAAGCCAAGGAAGGGTGGAGTATTGAGCTCAAAATCGTTGCTACCCACAACCTTGGTGATAGAGAAAGGTCCATAACGAAGTGGGTGGAGCTTCCAATGGGGCCTTGTAAAGCGCTCTTTCTACAAATGTAACCATAACTTATCTCCCACCTGAAACTGGTGTGGTACCCGGTGTTGATCATGGTGCTGCTTGTACTTAGCATTGGCTTTCTGCAAAATCTCATGGACCTGTTGGTGGATGTGATGAATCCACTCAATGAATCTGGTGGCTTTGTCGGCCTCAGACTGAACATGGGAATATTCTTCTTGTGTGGTTGCAAGAGGTAGTGCAACATCAATGGGACCCAAGGGTTGG
Organism: Picea abies; assembly: GCA_900067695.1. Classification (NCBI taxonomy): domain Eukaryota; kingdom Viridiplantae; phylum Streptophyta; class Pinopsida; order Pinales; family Pinaceae; genus Picea; species Picea abies. The sequence continues at coordinate 10,447 of CBVK0103319077.1, forward strand.
AATGCCAGCCCCACCTGAAATGGGATATGGTCGGTAGAGCTATGGAGAGCCCTGTTGTAGTTGTGATGAACATAAGGGAGACTCTCATCCCATGTACACAGATGTGCACAATCATCCGATTGACGACCTCTGTATGGCCATCGGTTTGGGGGAGGAAAGAAATGGATTTAGTGAGCTTGGTGTCCAACAAGGACTAGAGACTCGACCAAAATATGTTGAGGATCATGCTATCCCGATCTGAGGTGATGCTCTGTGGTATCCCAAAATGGACCCACACCCGTTCGAAGAAGAGCTTGGCAGTATTTGCTGTTGTGATGCTCTCTTCTTGTAGGCTATGATAATTTCCACCTTCAAAAACTGATCAACCACCACAAATACACAATCATTGTCGTGCTTGGTGGACAGAAGGCCATGCATGTAATCGATTGAGATGAATTACCAAGGCCTTTCGATAGTAGGAAGAGGGGTGTATAATCCTTGCTTCTTGATGGCTGGCTTGTCAATGGCACATGTAGTACAATATATGATATACTTGCTGATGTCTTGTCAAAGTTTTGGCCAATAAAAATGTTTCTATAGAATGACCACAATTTTCTCCACGCCAAAATGTCCTTCCATCCGACTGTAGTGAGCCTCCCAAATAAACTTTTCACGCTGATGTGTGGGAACATAGAGGTGGACCAAATGGCATAATAGTCCATTATGGATGTGAAAATCGGTGACATTTGCTCCTGTACCCAAGAGATGATAGGTGAGGGTGAAGTCAAGTTCACATTGATAAAGTTGGGGCCACTAAGAGGCCTCATGCCCACAAGAATGGAGCACTTTGGTGAGTGCATCAACAGGAGGGCGACTGAGGCAGTCAATGACACTATTTGTGCTCCTTATTTTATACTTGATGTTGAGATGGAACGGTTGTAGGTATGTGGACCACTTTTGATGGTAGTCTTTCTGCAACTTCCCCTGTGTCTGTATGAACTGTAGAGGCTTGTGATAAATGTGCATGATTGTCTCCTTTCCTAGAATGTAATGTTTCCTTTGAGGACACACTTGCACAATGGAGTACATTTATTTGTCATAGGTGGGGTATTTTTGGATAGTATCTGAGAGTGTCTCACTATGGTATGTTATTGGATGACCATGCCGAGTGAGAACTGTGCCTACAACATAGTTGGAGGTATCAATCTCTATCTCAAATGGTTGTTGCAGATCAGGTAAGGAGAGTATTGGAGCTAAGCATAAGCGATGATTTAGATCATCAAATGCTTGTTGTTTTTCCTGACCCCATGCAAAATTTTCCTTGCCACCTCCCTTGGTTACTTGGCTAAAGGCCCATGAAATATGGAAAAATCCCAACATGAACCTTCGGTAGAAGTTGACAAGTCCCAAGAAGCTCTGAAGATCAATTAGTACAGTTGGGGCTGCCCAGTCACAAATGACTTGGATCTTAGTTGGATCCACATGTACACCATGCTAATCAACAATGTATCCCAAGTATTGGACCTTGTTCATGCCAAAGGAACATTTTTCAAAGTTGGCATATAGCTTGTGCTGCCGCAGAGTGCCAAAAAATTGTTGAATATGCTGCATGTGCTCCTCCCAAGTTCTGTTGAAGATGAGTATGTCATCCAGATAGACCACCACAAAAGAGTTGGTGAAGGATATCAATACATCATCATGAAACTTGCTGCTGCATTTGTTAAGCCAAATGGCATGACCAGTCATTCGAAGAGACCTTCTTTAGATTTGAAAGTTATCTTCCATACATCAGTTGGTTCGATGGGAACCTGGTGGTAGTGAGACTTTAGGTCAATCTTGTTGAATAAATCCCCCCCCCTTGAGTTGGTCAAGAAGGTCATCAATTCGAAGAATTGGGTACCAGTTCTTGACTGTTATTTTGTTTAATGCTCTATAATCAATGCAGAGCCACCAGGTCCCGTCGTTCTTCTGCACCAGCACAATCTGATTTCCGCAAGGGGAGGAGCTAGGTTGGATGTGCCCCTTTTGAAGCAGCTCTTGGATCTGGCACTTGATTTCGTCAATTTCCATCAACGAGAGATGATAGACTAGTCCATTAGGAGACATTGCATAAGGGTTAGATCAATTGGATGCTTGACTTGGCAGTGTGTCGGTACCCCGGTGGGTGAGTAGAAGATGTCTCTATTCTCTTCCATGATCCCGTCCACTTTCTTTTGCTGCAAAGAGAGGCTTTGTGTAGAGGTCACAGATGTGGCAGTGACCTTTTGCTTACTGTGAGCATAGATCACAAAAAAGACTAACTTCCTGTTTTGTGAAATGACCATACTGCATTGGTTAGCAGAGATTAAATAAATAGTGGTAGTCGATGCTACCTCTGGTATCCTGTACAATTGTCTACCCAAAGTAATAATAACACTGCGGGGTCTAGACTCATACACAACATGTCTCTTCCACAAATATGGCTAGCCTAAAAGAACATCACAAACTTCAAGGGGACCAATATCACACAATACCTCGTCTTTGAAGGGCTTGTTGTTGTAGGGTAGACGACACTGTTGGCTGATGCAGAGATCTATTCCTTGGTGAAGCCAACCAATGGTGTAGGGTTGTGGGTGTAGTGTTATCAACAGGTCGAACCGTTTGACAACCTCTGCTAAAATCAAGTTCTTCTAATGGCTGCTATCAACAATGAAATGCAACAGAGTCCCCTTTATCCACATATGTGAGTGAAAGAGGCGTTCCCCTTCCTCTGGTTCTTCTTGTTCACTTGGTTGGAATTTGGTGGTAGCCACAGTGGAACTGGTTTCGACATCAATGATCTAATTCCCACTTTCTAGATTTGATTCAGAGTCAGTATTTGCCTCTGACTCGGAAGCTTTTAGCTCGACCACCAGTGAGTGCTTGGAGCAATATTCTTCGGTGTTGAGCCAAGGGATTTTATGGTATTCACACCATTTTCCCATGTCATTCTTAGAATTATCATTACCCTTCTTGTGTTGTAGCTTGGACTGGTTGTCCTGAGAGAGACCATCTTTGCTCTGTCCCTTGTTTTGTGGGTTGGGGCCACCTTTACCCTGCTTCGGCTGTGAGGACTTTGCACATCCAAAATCTTGCCTCTTTTTCTTAAAGTTATGCTTGATCTTGACAACATATTTATAAGCCGCACCTAATGATGCAATGTACATAAACTCCATTTCTATTTGAATGTATCTATGCAGAAAAAATGATATTTGAGCACCAGATGTCATTTAGAGTCTTTGATACCCAATTTGGTGCGTAGGGTATGGAAAATATTGTTGAAATCTGGTACTATCCGGTCCCTTTCCTGACGCATCATGGTCCATCTTGTGTATTGCTCCTCATAGCTTCCAACATGGTAATATTGTTCTTTAATGGCATCCCTTAAGGAATCCCGTGTGGGGGTGACCGCAAATATTGTAGTTTCCTCTATGGCCCTTTTCTTAGAGTAAGTATCCCACCAGTCCTTAACATGGGGGACGACCTTGAGGAGTGCAAAAGTAATTTTTTCCCTGTGGGAAAAATTGTGGACTGAAAAATACCCTTCGAGCAGATTTAACCATTTATCTACAACATCCACATCTATAAATCCTTCAAATAATGGAATACAAAAATTTACTTGTACCTTGAAGAGGGTTGCATGGCCACTTGATGAAGATGCATCTCGTGTGGGCAGCCACTGAAGAATCTATGCAAATTTGTCCATCATTTTATTCCTTTGTCACGCAAGGGCTTCCTTGAGAAACATTTTAAAAGGATGTTCTCCTCCATCTTTCGTCTCGTCCTCCATGGGTTGTTGTCGAGCTCGACATGGCTGATCTTGCAAATGCTCGACTGGTTCGAGTCCCAACTTCTTGTACCCAGATCTTGTTGGGGACATGCACGAAGAAAAATAAATGAAGAGTTGTTGATGCTTGAATCAATTAGGACTGAAACGAAAACCTCACGAGGATACAAATTCCCCTGCATTTTTTTAGAGGTGGTACTCCTCTTTACCTTAAGATTTTTAGAATATGGGACTTTGCAGAAGTCTATCGTGGTAATCAAAGAAATATAAATATTGAAAGAAAAAATAACAAGAAAGAAATTTTTTCTTTTTTTCTTTTTAAAGAAAGTTCCTGAGAAATGACCAGGAACCATACACTTCATACATTTGAAAAAGATAGATACAATTTCCTCACATCCATCATATTTAAAGTAAAGATTTATGATCACATAAAATAAAAAATAAGATGGTATGCATGCATAAGAGAACTTTAACATAGTGATGGGTAGCTCAAATAAAGATAATTATAGATCAATCTCAAATAATTTATACTCAAAACTCAGAGTTGCAAAGCACGGTCAAAATTGATCATAAAATAGCTCTCTTGAAATTTCTGAAAAAATATATATAGTCTGTTACAAAGCCTTGAAATTTAAATGTGTTTGTCTTTAGGACTGGGTTTGGGGCTCCCGCGGACCCTAAAGAAAATATAAACAAGAAGTAAGCTTGTAGAAGGAGGATGGTGGGTGATAATAGAACAACAAGACCTAGAAAGAAGACAAGGAGAAGTTATCAGACTTCGGTTAAACCTTTCTACTGAAATAAGCAGAGTAACTGGATGAAAGAACTCATAAAGAAAGAAAGATGTGATCAACATAAACTTACTATGATGGTCTCTCGTGTCTTCACTTGCTTGTTTCTGTCCCTTTTTTGTATTTATTGACGGTTACAGGAACCGTCTCAACTGTTTCTTTCCATTCGTTGGTTAATTTGTCAATTGCTTTTTTGAACCATTCTTCAATATAATTTTTCATTGGTGCGATGTTGATCTCATGCTATATTTTAATGTTGAATAACTCACCTTCCATGTCTCTTAAATCAAGAGAAATACCATGCACTTCTTCTTCAATATCTTGATTTTTCACAGAATAATCCACTAGCCAATTGTCTAGGCCATCTTCATTATATTCGAGTATGCCATAAATTTTTTCAACTAATAACCCTTTAAATATCTCAACTTGTTCGTCAAAATGTTGCTTTGTTAGGAACATTGAGTTGAGAATTAATTTAGGGTCTTGTACTTCCTTAGTAGCTCCTGCTAGGTCTATCTCCATGAGCCTCTTGAACAATTCTTCCCTTTTCAGTATGGCTTCATTGCATGTTTGAACAATGTTATTCAAATTTTTAATCTTTTCCTTCCGACAAGCATTTAGTTTTTTTATCCGACTTGGGGAAGGCAGATCCTCCTCTCTTCCTCTTAGTTCCATCATGTTAGAGACTTTGATTCCAAAGGGTAATACAACATCAATGTAGAAACCTTCTTCATTTTTCAGATCAACTTGCAAATATTCATGGAAGGCGTGTGCCCTCGAGCCAAAAGAAACAATATTTTTTGAAACCTCCCAGGCCTCTATTATCAATGACATTCTCTTATTAATATTTCTTTCTACATAAATCCTGACTGAGGTGAGTAGGCTTGAAGAGCCTTTCAACTTAACAACGAGTTTGGTAGGTTTGACTATTGACAAAGGACTGGAAAGAAGTGGAAGAGAAATTTTGGCGTCTTCTAGATCCCTGATCCTTTCTTTTAACTTAGTATTTTTTGCTTCCAAACCACCAATAGAATCATCGACTGCTCTGTGAATTTTAGATATTTGGGACAATCGCATATCTTTTAGTTCAACCTCTGAACACGATTTTCCCTTCTTATTTTTCTGATCACCTTTTTCTATAATCAATTTTTTAGATTCCTTGTAAAAAACAACACTTTGGAAAGGTCTCATTGTCAACGATCTCTAATGATGACTTTTGTTGGGCCATATTTATCGGCTGATCAATTATGGGAAACATTTTCTCAATATTCACCTCGAGCTCCATGTCTTCAAGAGAGAAGCTATTGATGTCATTTTCTATGAGATTGTCTTCTTCCTCTTGCACGACATTCTTCCTCTTTTTTCTTAGAGGGAGCTTGTTTGAGATCTCGATTTTTCCGGGGGGGGGG